>JYJE01003246.1:0-178538 GCA_000983655.1 Zymoseptoria brevis | reverse complement strand
TACCTTAATAAGAGCTTAAAGCTATCCTTCTTTAAGTTCCTTAGTAGCCTCTTATCCTTCGAGTCCTATTTCTAGAAGAGCTTCTTAATCCTTATATATAGTAGTGCTCTATATTCTATATCTTTATAGACCTTTAGCTATATTAATATACCCTAGGCCTAGAGCTTCTCGCGGAATATTCGTAGGCTAATTAGTACGCCCTTCTCGTCCTTTAGCTATTAGATTATAGCGTCCTATGTCTACTCGGAAACTCGGAGAAGGAGCTCGATCTCCTCTCGAAGGTAGTCGATATTAATACGAGGGCGTAGTATAGCGGAGGGCGACAGCGAGGGCGAGGGTAGTAAGGGTAGTAAGGGTAATGTTTAATAAAGAAGAACGATTACGAGCAAGAGAGGTAGACGTTGCGAGCGCTTAGTAAGCGTTAACATCGATAAACGAGGTTTTTCAAAATCGACGAATCCGCCTAAATGTCACTATAGGCCGCGATCTATAGCGGAACGCACAAGGTATGCACGGGTAAAAGTTGACGCGGATCTTTCACCCGCCCGAAGATGTTACATCCATGCAAGACCATGCCATATATACATCACAAGGAGAGCCCTGAATGCTTCCATCGCTGATCACAACATCCGCTTGACATTGCATCGCCGCGAACATGACACGTCAGCGAGGCTGTCCAGTCTTCATTTTCAAGCCGTCAAGCGTGCCCGCGCAACGCAAGGAAGCCGTCCGGCTTGAAGTCGTTGTCTACGCAGAAGTGAACTATTCCAATCGACATGGCCTGGGAATCGGCCTTGTTCAAGAAGTCAAAGGAGTAGAAGACAACGATCAACACGTGTGTAAGATCTCTAAGGAATCAGAAAAAAACCAAGGCATTAAGGGCGACAATTTCGCAGCCGAAAATGTGAAGACGAGGGCGCGGGCTCGTATGCTTGCAATCTTGCATGCACTGGGAATGCTTACAGTACCGCCACAAAAGACGCTTCAGTGAAAAGCTTTCAGGTGACAAAAGTCAGAGTTTTGACATGCTCAGCGGAGGTAGTCAAGACTGTCAGCTACCATGTTCACAACGCGCCCTCCAGTCTTGAAGAGATCACCAACCCGAACGACAGGGTGATGATCGGAAAAGTCATCAAGGCTGTCAAGAGGACATCTCGGCGTGGTATCAGCGTTTCAATCGATGTCGCCTGTCGGCGTGACGCGGGAACGGTAAGGGCAAAGGCTTTGGCAAGACGAAGGTGCAGGAGAGCGTGTAAAGACAGACAGCGAACGCGACACGTACAGGCCGAAGCACGTTGAGTGAGGTGCGAATAAAGGACTGCGAGCAGGGAGATCCAGACCCTCCAATCTTCTCGGGATGTTCGGGACGTTCGGGACGCGAGCCCTTGACAAGAGCGAATCGAACATGCAACGCCTCTCACTTTCCTCTGCTTGCGGGACACTTCACTAGGAAGCGGGAAAGCTCCTCACCGGAGACAGAAATTTGTCCAAAGCCGAGGAGATGGCGGGATGAACATTGAGTCGGAACGGGATGTGTGTCGGTGGCGTAGGCCTGCACTGGACAGAAAGTGACGGAACCGGAAGCGGATCAGAACGCAGGAGGCTTCGTGTGTGCATGTGTGGGATCAAGATGGAGATGTAGGTGGAGGTGAGAGAAAGAAAGCAAAGCAGACAAGCAGATCTTTGATTACGATGCACCGTCTCACGCCGTGCCACCCTCAGACCTATCAATCTTCAGAGTCAGTCTCCTCGCCATGCCTCTCCGACTCGGTGTCGTCCCCAGGGGTGGTCTCAGAATCCGTGTCGTTTTCAATCTCTATTCGCTCCTCCTCTGCTTGATCCTCCTCCTCTTCTTCGGCCCCTCCTTCCTCTTCAGCTTCCTCATTATCTTCGGCATCGGGGCTCGAAGGCGGTGTACTGACATAGCTGACGTCGTCTATGTCAACATCGACGTCAATCTCTGCTCGCGCGGAGTAGTCTTCGGCCTGCAACTCATTTCCGACAATCGAGGATCCATTTTCTGACAAGGGTGGATCGTTGGCGGAGTCGTCGTCTCTCACCCGATTCGTGGTAGCACGGCTCTGATCATTGAACCGCTCCCCGAGGTCATCTTCAATCCTGCTGCGGGGGTCGCATATGTGCATGTCGATCAACGCCCGCGCGACATACATGTAGCTTGTCAAGAAGTTTATTTGTACTCTTCGTATCCTATCACTCCTTTACAAGTGTTGTTCAGCTTCGGTCGAATCAAGCAAGGTCATTCGATCGTTTGACTATGACCTGAGCTCGCGCTCACGATCAGCCATTCTCCAACTCATTTCTAACCTCCAACGACATTGACCTCGAAATGCCTTCCATCACACGCAAGAAGTACATAATCCCGCGCCCACGCAACCTCTACAATTTCACCATCGCCCTCTTCGTCGCCGTCGGCTCCCTCTGCTATGGGTACGCATCCTCCATCTCTGCCGCCTTGATCGGCCAAGCATCATTCTACGACTCGATGAATCTCGTCCAGGGTACACCGCACACGAACGCGATACTCGGAGCCATCAACGGCGTCTATGCCGCGGGAGGCGCCGTGGGATGCGTGTTCAACATCTGGTCGGCCGACCACTTCGGCCGGAAACGTAGCTTGCAGCTGGGGTGTGTGATTTGCCTGGTCGGAGCAGGGATCATGACGGGCTCGGTGAACATCTCGATGTTTATCGTCAGTCGGTTCATCATGGGCTTTGGCATTGGAGTGCTGGTGACGCTTGTGCCGTTGTACCAAAGCGAAGTGAGTCCACCCGAGTCCCGAGGCTTGATGGTAGGACTGCACGGGGTGCTGATCGGCTTCTCGTATGCCATGACCGGATTCGTGACTTATGGCTGCTACTTCGCGCCGTACGGAGAGTTCCAGTGGCGATTTCCGTTGGCGGTGCAGTTGATTCCGACTGTGATTCTGCTTGTGGGATCGTATTGGTTGCCGTTCTCGCCAAGATGGTTGTTGAGTCAGGACAGGGGCGAGGAGGCTTGGGACGTCACGAGGAGGTTGCATGCGAATGAGAAGGATCCTGGAGATGGATATGCGAGAGCCGAGTTCCGACAGATGCAGACGCAGAGCGAGGCCGAGAGAAGGATGGGTGTGACTGGAACCTTGGCCAAGGTGAAGCTGGGCTTTGGGCAGGCGAGCTTTCGGAAGCGACTGGCATTGGGATTCCTCGTGCAATTTGGCAATCAGTGTACAGGTGAGGTGGATTTCGATATGTGCAGAGGCCATTCGCTGACCATAGCAGGGGCTCTGGTCATCGCCAACTACCTGACCCAGATATTGTCGCGTCTTGGAATCACTGGAGGCACGCCCTTGCTTTTGATCGGATGCTTCAATCTTGTCACCGTACCTGGCAACCTGTGCAACGGTCTATTCGTAGATCGCTTCGGGCGTCGCAACTTTGTCTTGGTAGGCTGCGCCGGGATACTGCTATGCCTCTCAGGAGAAGCAGCGATGACAGCGCGGTTCGTCGAAACAGGCTCCGGCAACGGAGTCGGACTTGGCTTTGGAGTCTTTTTCATTTTCCTCCAAGCGGTGAGTTCTCGTGCTACCATCTTGTCTCAGCATTGCTGACCCTGATCCTCTTCGTTACTTAGGCCTTCTATTCGAGTTGCCTCGATGCGACCATGTATTTGATCCCATCGGAGATGTAAGTCCCCCGAGCTCCTAACAAGCAAGGGTCACTAATGTCTCTGCAGCTTTCCAATGGTCATCCGAGGCTTCGGTGTCTCATTCTCCATCATGGCCCAATGGATTGCCACAGCAATCCTGCTCACAGCTGCACCGGTAGCGTTCGAGAACATTGGCTACAAGTTCTGGATCATTCTCATCTGCCTGACCGTTGTCTATGCAGTGCTCGTGTACTTGTATCTGCCGGAGACTAAGGAATTGACTCTCGAAGATATCTCAATCTTGTTCGGCGATCCAGTCGAGCTGAGCTTTGAGCAAGCATTGAATGACGAAGAGAAGCTGGGATCGGAAGTGAAGGAGCGACCAGGGCACGTGGAGATCGTGGGTGACAAAGTTTGAGGAGAGCGATTGATTGCGTAGCCGAGTTTGCCCACTTGTCTTCATCCGGTGTGGAATCTAGTACAAGCTATAGCACAGAGGGTGTGCACTAAATGGATTTCTCGGTACATCTCCTCCACCCTCGCGGACTCTCTGCAGACGAGTGTGGCCGGCATGTCATGGCAAAAAGCCCGAAGCAAGAGCGGCCAGTGCTCCCCTGCGCAGTGGCAGGGGTATGAGTGATCGTGCTTTGTTCCTTTGTGATGTACGGCGGTGGTCCGCTCGGTGGTCTCGACGTGATTCACAGTCACGTCGCCCGTAACTATGTAGACACACGTCAGCCCGTGTTTGAGAACAGTTTGCATGATTGGGCGTGTAATGTTCTTCTTCCTGTCAGGTAAGTTGCGTATAAGGTTTTGTCACCATCCATCAAGGTTGTCCCTCAAGGTAAGACAGCTCCAATATTGAAGTCTCATCAGGTGATCTCAATGCGCACTACGAATTTCGCGAGACTCACCATGGAAGTCCAAGTACATGCGAAGCACACTCGATCACTTGTGCATCAGTACTGGCGGCCGTTGCATGATGGATAGGCCCATTCCGTGATGTCCACGACCTGAGGTATGAGACTATTGGTTGAGTGGCTCGGTTGAGGGGGGTAATTGATCTGATTCCAGCGAATGATTTCGAAGCATCAGACGATTGCGAAGCATCAGGTGCCATCATCGTCGTCGAACGCGAGCTTGACGGGCTTGGACTTCTTCTTCGCCTTCTTGGGAGTCTTGGATGCGGTGGCCTGGACTTCATTGGGAGCTTCGTCTTCGTCGCCGACGACCTTTGCGATTTTTCGCTTCTTAACCGCCACACCATCAGTCACTTTCTGATCAGGTCTGGTCGCGGTCGTCTCGACGTTCGAAGTTGCTTCTGCTCCGTCCGGTGCGGCATTGGAATTCTCAGTCGCGGCTTCGGCTTTAGTGAGCTTCTCATATTCGTCCATGGTCAGTGTTTCGCCATCCTCATCTACCATTGTCGGTCCATCATCCTCATTGACATCCTTAGCCTTCTTTGGCCGCGCGATGGCTCGCTCGTGTCGGTCGGCATCTCCAGAGCCGCCCTTCGCAGCATGCAATCTTTGCAGAAATGGCGGAAGAGACGTGTCGTAGCTCAGGTCTTTGGCCTTGATCTTTCCGGACATTTCTCTTCCATCAGGCGACGATTCCGACCGCAATACTCGAATGACTTCGTGATGGATTTCGAGGTGGGAGAGATTTTGCGAGAGGGCGACACTTCCGCACGCCAAGCGCGCTAGTCCCATTTCGCTCCTTCCACAACGCAAATTGATCTTCGCGACCACGACCATTTCGAACAATCAGACATCGACACTCCGCGCGACCCGACACATTCAAACAAAACCGTCACCGAAAACCAACCGCAAACATGTCTCACGAATCCGTCTGGTACAGCCGCCCACGCACCTACGGCAAGGGCTCCCGCGAGTGGTATGTTCGAAAATAGCTGGGCTTCAGACATGGAGACGGCCATGGAGGAAATCGTGGACAATATACTAACGGCCTCATAGCCGTGTCTGCACCCACCAGGCCGGTCTCATCCGCAAGTACGGACTCAACATCTGCCGTCAATGCTTCCGCGAGAAGGCTGCCGACATCGGTTTCACCAAGGTGCGTCTTCTACGAGTGACGCCGGGGACGATGCAAGGACTAACCATGACCATAGCACCGTTGAACGTCGACGCGATGGACACGGCGGAGGAGGGAGGGACGAAAGGTGGAATTGATCTGGCGCTGTTGAATGGAGGAATGTCTCAGCAAATCAGGCACAGGCGTTCTTGAGGACGGCGATCCTCGACTGGCGGACCGGGAGATGAAAAGCATGGATGAAAAACATGGCTCCGATTCTGCAGCTACACAAGATACGAATGTTCAAATTCTACTTGCGATCTCGGCTTCGGCACTTCCTCACATCTGCGTTCCTAACCATACGTGAGGCTTCAGGCTGGCAAGCGAGGAGAAGTGGGGGCGCATTGACAAGCACCGGAGTAGGGCTTCCCAGAAACGGCCCCAATACCAGTCGCAAGCGTTGCTGGCAAACGCCGGACAGCTTTCGACAAGAATGAACATCGTCACAGGGCATACTGATCGCAGCCGCAGATGGTTCAGCAGAGACTCATCGCAGAGAGCAGCAGCACCCTACACACCAGCTGGAAATTTGACCTGAGTGCTACCACGCGCAAAGGTCGACCGCTCTCGCCTAAGAGTGAGTCCGGGAGTGCATGGTATATGGAAATTCGTGGTTCCCTCACAAAAAAACGACAGCGCGAGCCCACCTAAATTTAAAGGCTGACTGTGGAGTGAACCTCGAGGTGCGCCTAATGTACTGGACACTGAAGAGCGGTGTCACGACGAATCCAGCCTCAATGACTTTACTTGAATTCTATACATGCCCAATATTATGCAGAAATCATGGCTTGCAGCGTGCTTCACAACACAGCTTTGAGAATCATCCCTACGAGCAATGTGAGTGGCCCATTGGCTGATCTTTATGGCAACACCGCAGCGAATTGCATGTTCCTTGGACCTTGCAGCGCTCTGCTGGCATCTGGGTATGGGCCGGAAAACAATGGGGCGAATGGAATCGTTCGTGTCCATTTGAGGTAATCGCACCAATCTCACCGGAACGTAATTGATCGGCCGAAAACGTCTCAGCTCAGTCCAGTATAGCAATAGCATATAGCAATATTCGTGCCTTTGTCTACCTAGGTAGGAGGATAAACGCGATCGGCGGGAGATGGGGCCATGCCGCCATCGCTGGCACCAGTTTTTGACTGCGGATTTGGCCCGGCGGGGCTTTACGCCTTCCGGTTGCCGGTCAGGTCCCATACCGATATCCCTGAGGCATTCCGGAGGCGATGAGATCTGCTGGATCATTGGTCCAGAGTGTCGATCTCTTGCTGTCAGAAGAAAAGCGATCGTGAGAGCAGCACCACCTTGCCTGCAGCAGTTGTTCGGGTTATGTAGTTTATGTACGAAGATTCAATGCCGCCCGAAAGCAGGGCATGGAAGATTGAAGCGGTCCGCAGCTTGGGTCTGTGCTCGACAGAGAGCAGCCCGTCGAGAGCCCTATTCCGGGGGATTTGATCACCACCACTCAACCTCACATCCGCTCACATACTCAGCCACTGCATCGAAGACGGTCTTGCGTACACGACTAGCCCACACCCGGTCCCCGCGAGGACGACGGCACGGACGCAATTGCGAAGGCAGTCGCGAGCGAGAGCTGAAGCTCCCTCCGCTCGACGGGCCCGTCTACGGCGCAGCTTCCTCCGCGACCACCCACTCTCCGCGCACTTTCCCGCCGCCATCCTCACCACCGCCGCATACCCCGCCGTGTGCTGGTAGCATTCACTGTCCGCAAGATGGCCGACCAGAATGAGAGTGTTCAGCAGCGGATCCAGATAGCGCGCCGTGATGCGGAAGCGCTGAAGGACCGCATCAAGAGGAAGAAGGATGAGCTTGCCGATACCACTCGTGAGTCAATGCCTCACACAGAATACTGCATTGCGTTCGCTGTGGCGGTAAGAGTATACAACACAGCTGACAAGTGTTCTCACAGTCCGTGATGTCGCGCGACAACGGACGGAGCAGCTACCCCGATTGGCCATGAAGACGAAGAGGACACTCAAGGGACATCTCGCAAAGATCTACGCGATGCATTGGTCGACCGACCGCAGGCACCTGGTATCAGCTTCGCAGGATGGCAAGCTGATCATCTGGGATGCATATACCACGAACAAAGTCCACGCCATTCCGCTCCGCTCATCCTGGGTCATGACATGCGCCTACTCACCAAGCGGCAACTACGTGGCTTGCGGAGGTCTGGACAATATCTGCTCAATTTACAATCTCTCTGCGCGAGAAGGTCCGACGCGGGTCGCCCGCGAATTGAGCGGTCATTCAGGATACCTCAGCTGCTGTCGCTTCATCAACGACCGACGCATACTTACATCCTCTGGCGACATGACTTGTGTGCTGTGGGATATCGAGACGGGCCAGAAGATCACGGAGTTCGCAGACCACCTCGGGGATGTCATGAGCTTGAGCATCAATCCATTGGATAACAACCAGTTCGTGTCCGGCGCTTGCGATGCATTCGCCAAATTGTGGGACATTCGGCAACAGAAGTGCACCCAAACATTCGCGGCCCACGACTCCGACATCAATGCCATCCAATTCTTCCCCAACGGCCACGCATTCGGTACCGGATCCGACGATGCATCTTGCAGATTGTTCGACATTCGTGCAGATCGCGAGCTGCAAAGTTACACTGTAGGCTGACTTGTGCGTGTAACGGACAGACTCAGCACTGACATATTCTCCCAGATTGGCGAGCCAGTATGCGGCATCACATCAGTGGCTTTCTCCGTCTCAGGTCGACTCCTCTTCGCTGGATACGACGATTTCGAGTGCAAGGTCAGTCCAGCCATGAAACCGCCTTTGCATCTATCTGTTACTGACACGTCTCCAGGTGTGGGATGTTCTCCGTGGCGAGCGAGTTGGTACTCTTCAAGGGCACGACAACCGCGTCAGCTGCCTGGGCGTTAGCAACGATGCCATGTCATTATGCACAGGCTCCTGGGACTCGATGGTTCGTCGTGTGATTAATCTCCGAGTTCATTGTTGTATGCTGACTAGTCTGCCAGCTTCGTATCTGGGCGTAGTCGATATCGCCGAGAGCACGTAGACTGATGAAAATACCCCCTTCTCGATGTGCACTGCACACCCTCTCCACCAAGCTATTCTCCCTGCGAATGCGAACAACAAGCCTTTCTGATCGAAATGGCGCCATCCCTGGACTATGCCATCCTTCAGGATCTCCTATTCTCACCGGCACGACTTTCTCGGAAGCCGCACGACCACAATTTCGGTCTGCGAAGGAAAATACTCGTGCATGTCCGCTGCGAAAATTTATATTCTTCTCCACCACCTTTTAGCTGAGGAGTACCGGAGCGTGATACTCTGCGACTGCTGGCATTTTGGCGAAAAGGGTAGCGTTTTGGAGGGCCAGCTGGCCGCTGTGCATGCACCTGGCGCTATACGGACTTGTTTTGTGTTTTCAAAGTAGTTGTATGCGAGATACCTCAAGCACGATTCTCCTAAAAAGGTAGCATTCCCTCGAGGCACTCAACATACAACAGCGGCTCCGGCTTGCATCGAGCACTCTTGTTGAGCCTCAAGCCTCTTCGATGCTTGCACCTCTCAGTTCACAGCTATTTGAGGACCTTGCCCTTGATCACGCAAACGGTTCTCATATAGCTGTAGCCTGTCAAAGTGATAATCCCCTACAGATCTTCGATTACCTTACTAGGGGCTGTGATGAATTCCAGGTTCTCCTGAAGACTGACAACGGTACCGTAAGCGCCGCGTATGCGTTCCGTGCCACTGTGATCGGGTCAGTGCATGACTGCAGAGCATCGAATAGATGTCGATCGCTCGGTGATGAACTGAGTGAGACGCTTCGAATAGTTCTACCTTACCTTGCTTCAACTCAGCAAGCTTTGCGTGCCTTCCATTCGCAGCAAAAGTCTCGGATCAAGAACCCAGCAACTCCCGAAATCTGACGGAATCCTGAGAACAGTGTGCCGCGACGGCGAGAAAGCCGACATCTCGCGGCGCAGCAAAGCTCACCTCATTGAAACGCGCCAGTGATGCAGGTACCACGCCGCTAGCAATCTACCTTGCTTAAACCAAGTTCAACTGGTGGTGCCGGCATTGCATACCTGCTCAATGTAAGACGATCTCCATACGGTTTACAAAAGGAGCTCGTCGGGCAGTCCTGGATCTCAGGATCCACCTCACCGCTCACCGACAACGAACAGTACCCTCATCATGTCGGCCGCAGAGATCGAGTTTCAAGAGTTGATGCGGGACAAGTCACATCGCAAGAATCACCCAGACGATGACAGCGATGCTCGATCGACCTTCCTCTTCGCCGACGACGAAGAAGACGAAACGCCTCGACCTTCAATTGCGACCGAATCCAGACCGAGCGTGAGTCTGGCGAGAAACAAAATTCCGAGCAAGAGATATGGAGCCAACACCGGTCCCAAAGGTGTGATCTCAGATGCGCAGGACTGGCGAGACTCAGTGCGGAAAGAGAGGTCTTCTATATCGCTTCGACGGTACGGTGGACAACAAAATGGATTCGAGCCGACGCTACCGCAGCCGCTGAGCGAGGAGGACGAGGACGAGGAGTTCGAAGATGAGGATTTCATGCAGAGATGGAGAAAGAGCAGGCTCACGGAGATGAAGTCTGGACCGCGAACGAGTAAATTGCATCAAAACTCGCAGAATAGGACAATATACGGAGGATTGACAGCTGTGGATGCGGAGGGATATCTGGACGCTGTGGACAACTCGCCTTCTGACATCGTGGTTGTGGTTTATATCTACGACGAATACGTGAGTCTGTCCTCGGTGGCACCTTGAGGACTCTACTGACAATCCGCTGCAGTCACACATCAGCCAATTATTTGAGAACTGCCTCCGCAATCTCGCAACCAAGCATCCAAGGACCCGCTTCGTTAAACTCCACTACGACGATGCTGAAATGGAGCCTGCTGGCGTGCCCGCGATCATCGCATATCGCGGCGGAGACAAGTTTGCGGGCTTGGTGCCATTGATGGCCGAGCTTCCGGACGATGCGGAGCTGGATGCAACTACGGTGGAGTCGGTTTTGAAGAGGTGTGTTCAGAGTCGACTGTTTAAAGTCGACTGTCGTTTTGCTGAAGCATCCACTAACTTCCATGCGATTAGGCACCAGATTCTGCACTGATCGGAGCACAATTTACTCTGCAAAATGATTTGCAGCTCACGATGATTGCAAAGCAGAGGGAAATTCAGCAAGTGGGCGACAATCTCGACTCGGCATGCGTCTTCCCAGACACTGAGAGGGTTCCATTGGAAGAGTGGCCTGGCATCGGGGGAGTTCGGGGTTTCAGGCAGCCGGCGACGCACACGATCCGCGGCTTATGCTGTGATAGTCACCCTTCGCGGGCAAGGCTGCAGGCAACAAGCTTGGTCCAGCTAAGGTAGATGCGAAATACATACAATGCGGCACCGCGAGCTCAGTAGCCGCGAAAGCAGCAGAGATCGTAGGCACGGCTATGGGGAGTTTGGGGTTTGGAAGCAGGAGGGCTTTCTTATGTGGTGAGGGACAGGCTCTTGGACGTGAGCTTGGGGAAGGTCTAGAATCAAATGATCTTCGTGCTCGAGCATCACGACATGTCATCGAAATGCGCGAAGTAGGTAGACACACAAATGGACGGGCATCGCTCAAAGGTCCATTAAGAGCTCCAACTCTTTATCAGGAAGATGCATCTCAGTGCTTCGCCATAGATCAACAAGCCAGATCTCACGTTGAGGTAACTTGTAGCTGGTCGCCAACCTTGTTCCATCAACGTGCCTCGTTCGAGTCTTCCAACAACCTCTATAAGTCCATCATATTTCACGCCATCATCTTCGTCTCCATATTTCAGACTCTCCCAGACCTCCATCAGGAACAAGGTTCAATATAAGCGATATTTTGCGCCTCGCTGCAGCTTCAGCTCGAGCGTGAGGTGGCTGAGCGAGCTAGAACTACGGTACAAGTACAACCTCACCTGTTCCCAAACACTCGCCCCAACACCAACTTCCACACCAAACAACCTCATATCCGCCACCATGTCGTTCTTCATGAACAAGTTGAAGGATTCGATCAACGACGTCCAGTTGAAAGTAAAGGCGGCCAAGACTGGAAAGCCAATTCATTCTCACACCAATTCCGAAGGCGAGTGCTCGGACGGGGACAGCCACCATCTCCACAGATTTCAGTCGTTCGCGCCGCAACGAGAAGGCAATGAGGTGAAGTGGTATGTCGATGGCTGCAGCTACATGTATGCTGTCAGCATGGCCCTTGAGCACGCTCGACAGGAAATCTATATCCTCGATTGGTGGCTTAGTCCAGAGCTCTACCTACGGAGACCACCGGCTAAGAATGAGCAATACCGCCTTGACAGACTGCTTTTTGCGGCCGCTCGCCGCGGCGTCAAGATCCACATCATTGTCTATAAAGAGGTCACGCAAGCGTTGACTTTATCGTCTCATCACACAAAACATTGGCTGGAAGATAATGATAAGACTGGCAACATCAAGGTCTTCAGGCATCCCGATCATTTGCCCGATAAGCAGACAATGGCTTCGCAATTCGTGGAGCGAATCAAGCAGACTGGAATGAATGCTTCCAAGCTGGCTCAGCTTCCCGGCGATGCGCTGAAGGGCATCTACGGCATGAACGACGGCACTGTTCTGTACTGGGCTCATCATGAGAAGCTGTGCCTAGTCGATGGACATGTCGCATTTATGGGCGGGTTGGACTTGTGCTATGGACGATGGGACACCAATCAACACAGCATTGCCGACGCTCACCCTGGAGATTTGAATCGAATCGTGTTTCCCGGGCAAGATTACAACAATGCGAGGTAGGTCATGTTTACAATTCATCTTGATAGTCCGCTGACATGAATCAGAGTCATGGACTTTGATGACGTGTCCCACTGGGAAAACAACAAGCTCGATCGCAAAGTCAACAGCAGAATGGGATGGAGCGATGTCTCGATCTGCGCAAAGGGGCCTGTCGTTGAAGACTTGAGAGCACACTTCACACAGCGATGGAACTTCATCGTAAGTGCAGGCCTAGCCTCTCGGTTGCGAAGCGACGCTAACATCTAGCAGTACTACGAGAAGTACGACGTCCGTCAAGAAGCACGTTTCCACCCACTTGTCTACCACCCCGTCCGAGCCGGCATAATTGGCCACCCTTACACCCAGAATGAGGGTGAGGAGGTCGAAGGCGAGGGTCAATACCACGGCTTCAGAGAACGTATCAAGTTCCAATACGAGTCAAGCAAGGACCGAATGGAGTCTCAGCTTCGCGAGCGTGTTATGGGCAGCGCACAGCCTGAGTATCCGACCGGACCACTGGGCGGCGTGCATTGCCAGATTGTACGATCGTGTGCAAAGTGGAGCCATGGAACGCCGGTAAGAAAATGAAGTGCAGAAGGGTTGCGTGGCGCGAGATTGTCTCGGACGCCGGGCCTTCGTCCATTTCACACTGTCTACGACATCCGCTAACCATATGCGCTTTTCTTTCTAGGTGGAGCATTCGATTGCGGACGCTTACATACAACTGATCCGCAACAGCCAGCACTTCGTGTACATTGAGAACCAATTCTTCATCACGGGAACGTGCGAGGCACAGAAGCCGATCACAAACTTGATCGGTGCAGCTATCGTCGAGCGAGCTCTTCGTGCCGCGAAGAACAACGAAGACTGGCACATGATCATCAATATACCCTCGGTACCAGCCTTCGCAGGCGATCTGAAGGCTGACTCAAGCTTGGGAACCAGGGCTATTATGGAGTTCCAGTACAACAGCATCAATCGAGGTGGACACAGCATATTGGAGACGATCGCACGGGAAGGCGTCGATCCGATGAAGTACGTGAGGTTCTATAACCTCCGTTCGTACGATCGCATCAACACGAACGCTGCCATGGCAAAAGTCGAACAGAAAGCAGGTGTTTCGTACGACTATGCTCGCAAAGGTTACGATCAGCAGTACGGCCAGGGGAACGAGAATCAACAACCAGGCTACGCTGGAGAAGTCCAAGGCACAGCGAACGCATTCAACCAATACCAGCAAGCCGCCCAAGAAGTTCGCGCAGAGACCGGCGGCGACGCCGCAACCGGCAGATGGGACAGCGTCGCGGAGTGCTACATGCTCAATGGCCCCGACATCCGCACCGTCCCCTGGGACGGCGAAGCGCAATCCGAGATGGACGCCTTTGTCTCCGAGGAGCTTTACATCCATTCCAAACTGATGATCGTCGACGACCGCACCGTCCTCTGCGGAAGCGCAAACCTCAACGACCGCTCACAACTCGGCTACCACGACTCCGAAATCGCCATGATCATCGAAGACAATCAAGAAGTCGACACCTATCTCGCCGGCCGGCCCTGGAAAGCAACCCTCTACGCCACCACCCTCCGCCGCCAACTCTTCCGCAAACATCTCGGTCTCCTCCCGCCACAGGACTACCAATCCCCGGACGCGAACTTCACCCCCGTCGGCCAACCCAACGCCTACGACTGGAACTCTCCCGCCGACCACGCCGTCGCAGATCCTCTCTCCCCCGCCTTCGACGCATTGTGGAAGAACACCGCATCAACCAACACCGCCGCCTTCGCCAAGGTTTTCCACCCGGTGCCCGACGACTCGGTGCGGAACTGGAAGCAATACGACGAGTACTACAGCCGATTCTTCAAGACGGAAGACGCGAAGAAGCAGGGCAAGGACACGGAGAAGCCGAGCACGTATAAATGGGGGCATGTGGTGGCTGAGTCGTTCTCGCCGGGCGAACAGGGCTTGAGGGAAGTCAAGGATTTGTTGAGTACGATCAGGGGGAATTTGGTGGAGATGCCTTTGTTGTTCTTGAAGGAAGAGGATATTGCTAAGGAGGGGTTAGGGTTGAACTCTTTCACGGAGACTGTGTACACTTGAGGGAGAAGATCAGTGCAGCGCAGAAACGTGTTCTGTCATGGTTTCTGACGAGACAACGAATTTCTGGTTTTCAAGGCGTTCTCGGTCGTTCGAGGAGAATAAAAGTCGAAAGAGGAGAGATCGGATTCTATGGTATCAGAGGAAGAAGATGCTATACTACATGAACCCGCACTGGCGATAAGATTTTGCACAAGAACGGGGAAAGCAGACCAACACCCAGTATGCATTTTCCTGCTCCTCTCTGTGCCTGTGACCCATGATCGTAAACCTCCAGGCCTGAAGCGGTATCTTCCAGCAATCGTCGTAGCTGTACAACGCCCATCTTACACGTCCATCTTCGTCTCTCCGTTCATCTTTCAAGTGCACTTTGTGACCAGAACGGTCTCGCAACTCCTCTTCCGGCACCTTCATCCGACGCTTGCCATCCGTACAAGACGCTTAATCCAACAGACGGGTAATCAAACCAGTAGCCACCGTGCGTCCACCCTCTCGGACATTGAATCGTTGTCCCTGCTCCACAGCCAACGGCTTGTGAATCTCGCACACCATCTCCACGTTGTCTCCCGGCATAATCATCTTGTTCTCTGCCAACGCCTCGCTTCCATCCTGCCACGTCAAGGTAGCAGCCTCATCAGCAGTGCGAATGAACAGCTGCGGCTTGTAGTTGTTGTGGAAACCCGTGTGTCGTCCGCCCTCCTCCTTGGTCAAGACGTAGAGGGATGTCAAGAATTTGCGGTGGGCCTTGGTCGTTCCTGGCAGGGCGATGATCATTCCACGGGAAACGTCGTCGCGCTTGATACCGCGGAGGAGAAGGCCGGAGTTGTCGCCGGCGCGGGACTCGTCGCAGGACTTCTTGAAAGTCTCGATGTCGGTGACCTTGGTCCTGATGGGCGCGGCGTTCTTGCCGACCAACTCGACTTCGGAGTCGCGCTTGAGGACTCCACGCTCAACACGGCCAGAGGCGACTGTGCCGCGGCCGGGGATGGAGAAGACGTCCTCGACAGACATGAGGAAGGGCTTATCGGTGTCACGCTCGGGTGTGGGGATCCAGGTGTCGACGGCTTCGAGGAGGTTATCGATTTGAGTCACGCCGATGTCTGGCTGGCGGCCGTCGAGAGCGCAGAGAGCGGAACCCATAATGATGGGAGTCTCGTCGCCCTCGAAGCCGTATGAGGAGAGCAGCTCGCGCATCTCCATCTCGACGAGCTCCAACATCTCCTTGTCCTCGATCGCATCGACCTTGTTGACGAAGACTACGATTCGCTTGACACCAACTTGGCGGGCGAGGAGCAAGTGCTCGCGAGTCTGAGGCATTTGTCCGTCACTGGCGGCGACCACGATGATGGCTCCGTCCATGGAGGCTGCTCCTGTGATCATGTTCTTGATGTAATCGGCGTGACCGGGGCAGTCGACGTGGGCGTAGTGGCGGTTGTCGGTCTGGTATTCGATGTGGGCGGTGGAGATGGTGATACCACGCTTGCGCTCCTCGGGAGCCTTGTCAATGGCGCCATATTCGAGAAAGTTGGCAAAGCCCTTTTCTGCTTGTCGCTTGGTGATGGCTGCTGTGAGGGTTGTCTAGGATTGAGGACCGATCAGTATGTGTCGTTGTACATCTATTGAATGCTTCTGCACAACCCACCTTTCCGTGATCGACGTGTCCAATGGTTCCAATGTTGACGTGAGGCTTGCTGCGCTCAAAGACTGTGGCATATCCTCGTGCGGTGTATGCGGCGGTGGCGGCGAACTGTTGCTGTCCTCGAGTGGAGAGGGCGGACTGGAGAGGGCTTTGGGTGGTGCGAAGGGCGCGCGTGGTGCGCAGGAGATTCCGGGCGAAAGACATGATGAGGAGAGGATACAAGTACAATGGGAGAGAGAACGTCGAGGATGGAGAAATGGCAGATGGACTTCGCTGTAGACTGAACTTCCTTCACATGCGATCAACTTTTTGATTGTATGACTTGGAAGGAATAGTTCTAGCTCGCCGTAGAGCACCTCCGTCCTTGTCCCGCAGAGCTGCAACAGCACAGCGCAAGAGAATCGGCTACAACTCGGTCAAGTACTTTGGTTTCCCGTTCGACATTTGTTTCTTCTATACATCAACGACACTGCATATACCGACGAAAACGCTGTGAAGATTCTTCTTCATCCACAAGACCATCACCGGATAGAACTACACAGTACGAATCAACGACAGCGATACCGAGGTTGAAACAATCGTCCAATGCCATCCGGCTGAGCTTGCATCACAGTAGCTCCATCTCTATACCACTCTTCCGCCTCTTTGCCAGCACTCTCTCTCAATGCTTCTCCAAAGTACTTGCAGGAGAATCGCACTCGCGCGTCCCTCCACACTGGCCTCCACCATGCCTCTCCGCGCAAAGATCCTCACGCCTGGCTCAAGACAGGTTCGTCCACCAGCTATCCATGTCTTTCACGGACAACTGACTGACCACAGCTGCCATAGTCTTCGAGCGCCGCCGACATCAAAGAACTGCCCGGTGACGAAGACAATGATGTCCTCTTCAACACCCACGGCGGTGTCCGATCCATCACCCTAAATCGTCCGAAGAAGCTCAATTCCCTCAACGGCAGCATGGCCCGCAAGATTGTACCCAGACTACGAGAATGGAGCAAGAGCGATCTGGCGAACGTTGTGATCATCAAGGGCGAAGGACGAGCATTCTGTGCGGGAGGAGATGTAGCTTTGCTAGCACAACGCAATAAGACGGGTACCGAAGGACAACAAGAAAGCAAGGACTATTTCGGCCTGGAATACAAACTCGATCACCTCATTGCGACATACCGCAAACCTTATGTGGCATTCATCGACGGAATCACCATGGGCGGTGGTGTCGGCCTCTCCCTCCACGCTCCATTCCGGATAGCCACCGAGAACACCGTTTTCGCTATGCCGGAGACCAACATTGGATTTTTCCCCGACGTTGGCGCCTCGTTCTTCCTCCCGCGTATGGATGGCGAGTTGGGAAACTACTGCGCTCTGACCTCCGAGCAGATTAAAGGCGCCGACGTTTTCTTCGCCGGAGTCGCCACCCACTACATCCACTCCTCCTCCCTGCCCGACCTCGAAGCACGCCTATCGGAACTCAACTTCAAAGACTACGACTCCCTCCGACAGCGCCTCCAGATCATCAACTCCACCATCGAAGAATTCGCCACGGGAATCCCACACGACAAACCCATCTCCGGCCCTGTGGGTGGCAACGTCCGCGCCGCAATCGACTACGCCTTCCAACCCGCCAACGACATCAATGCCATCCTCAAAGCGCTCGAGGAAGACCTCGAAACCTCCTCTAACAAGACCATCGCCGAGTGGGCCGCCAAGACGCGGAAGACCATCCTCCAGCGCTCGCCCACTTCCGTCGCCGTGACGATGCGTCAACTGCGCGCTGGAGCAAGCTGGTCTATTGCTCAGACGTTCCGCAACGAACATACCATCGCCAGCCGTTTCATGGAACATCCCGACTTCATCGAGGGTGTGACTGCCTTGTTAGTTGACAAACCCAAACGCACGCCGACTTGGACTCCCGAATCTCTCGACCAAGTCTCGAAAAAGGATGTTGATGCCTTCTTTGATTTCAGCCGACCCACAACATTCGAACTCTTGGATCAAGAAGCGGGTGGAAGTGGCGAGGACTATACAGCCTACCCGCACGCATGGATCGGATTACCGAGCGACAATGAAGTGCGAGCGCAGGTCGGCAATGGACGCACGACGAAAGAAAAGGTGGTGGAGTACTTTGTCAAGAAGAGGAGTGGAAAACAGGGCGTCAAGGAGAAAGTGGAGGAGATTTTGAAGAGGAAGACGGAGATTCGAGAGGGAGGATTGTATTGGAACCGATAAATGTGGAGAAGAGATGAGACGGCGAGAAGTAGTAGATCATAGGTGTTGTACACAGACTTGCTAGAATGTGGCATGTAGTGCCACACGAGCTTCTCATCAACTCCCCCAGTCAAGTGCGCAAATCGATAACCATCGCCACCAGTGAACTCACAGACGTAGAAGCCCTAAGCCCCAACTCCTTCGATCAAGTCCTCTATTCATAAATCAAAGACCAAGCCACCAGGTCCCCGAAAGCGGCAAGATGGCGGATCTGGTCGTCGTCGTGAAGAAGTCCAGTCTTGCGTCGGGAAGGAAGTTCGTGTTCTTCCTTGCCAGACTTGCTTGAATGAGGTCGAAGTGGACGAATGGAGGCATATCAGTCGTTAAGATGTGGTATTTACTTATACTACTTTGCATAGGGCTGACTCACTGCTCACACAAGCCCAAGCTCGCGGAAGGCCCATTGGCCGTCGTGTCAGAAGACGCCCATGCCCACGATCTACAAGCCAGCGGATTCCGCAAATCGGTCGCCCCTGCTCGCCATCAATTCCCGCTCCGCTCTCCCAGCACGGACCTCCTCTGCCCGTCGTCCTCCCTTCCCATCGTCGGATGCGGAAACCTCTCCTTGTCATCCTTCACCTTTCTCTTGAAAAGCCCGAGATCCTTCAACAGCTCGTCCACGTCCCTCTGCCAACTCTCATGCTCATACGCGCCTCCCTCACTCCCTGTGGACCAAAGGTCGCTGCCCATGGCACTATCACGGTCGCCCTCTTCGCCGTACTCACTCGGGTCATAATTCTCCTCGTCCTCGTCATACCCATCATCCAATTCTCTCGGTAGAACAATCGGATTCTTCAACTCGCCCACCGCCAATGCCAGGTGTCGTCTCAACGCCTCGATCTCCATCGTCAAAGCCTGGTTGAGCGGGCGTAGCTCTTCGACTTCATTCGTCAAAGCTCTGATCTTGACCTCGCTCACAGCTCTGCTCTCCTCCATTGCACGTTGCATCTTCGATACTTGTCGTTGATAGTCTTCCATCTCGTCCCTCGCACGATCCGCTTCATCCCTCTTCCTCGTCGCGGCGGCATTGACAGATAATTGTAGCGACTTAATGACTTCCTGCATCTCCAGAATCTTGGCGTCGCGCTCGGCGGCTGAGACAGCATCTTGATTGATGTGTGCGCGGGTGCGGATCTTCTTCGCTTGATCGGCGTACCGCAGAGTGGAAAGTGTTTCTTCGTAGTCGGTGGGCGAGATGCAGGCTACCATGGCTGTTTTGGAATTTCCTCCTAAACTATCCTTCAGCAGCCAGGTGAGGACAGAGTCGCGATATGGTACGACCTCAGCACGGCGCTTGGGTTGGTTCGGGAGGCCAAGATTTCTTGCTGGACGCTGGCGCTTCGGGTCTGCCAGGGCGGCGATGACTCGACCCAGAGTGGAGAGGGACTGATTGATGTTTCCGCCTTCCTTGAGGCGTTGACCTGTGGCTTCAGTGCGGCCAGCGCGTTCAGACCCCGCAAGGTCGACAAGACGCATGCGGGCCAGACGCTCGATTGTCGAATCCGTGGCGACATCGTGCTGGATTTGTTTGAGGGTAAGAGTGAAGACGGCGTGGGAGCGGGAGGATGTATCATTCATTTTGGTGGAAGCCGTCGTGCGATTAAGGTCGCCCATCTTCATGAGGCGAAGGATGTCGTCGTAGGACTTGACGGGTTCGTCGGTGAGGTTTTGCACGTAGACTCCGTCAGACTTGGACTCCCGGATTTTTAAGTAGGTCGGAGGATTTGTGCGAGGAGTGAGTAGGTCTTTCACGTGCTCGTTGTAGATCTCAAAGTAGGAGACATGAACGTTGTAGGTTATACTGCCGTTCTGTTCCGATTCGACTCGTTGGAAGAGACCTTGACACGTACGAGGGATTAGGCCGGGCTCATCAGGTGTGCCCATCATCGTGTATGACTTTCCACTTCCCGTCTGTCCATATGCAAAGATACACGTGTGATAGCCATCGAAGTTGTGGTCGAGGAACTCCTCTCCAAACGAAGCGTAGACATCGTGTTGATGTGCGAAGTGTGGATCCTTGTCGTCGTGGGACCAGAACGACTTGTCGAATGTGAATGACTTCTCTTCATGTAGTCGTCTTGAGCTCTTTGCGTCTTCTGTGCTGAGTGTGGGCGCCAGTAGCTTCGTCTCTTGCGTGACTGGATTCATGCGAATGATGCATGGTGATTGTTTCTCAAAGTCTCGCTTGATGAAGCGTCGCACTCGGACCACGACTTTCACGTTGCCGCCGTCGCCGTCGATTGGTGTGAGTGGTCGTTCCATGTCAACTGCGTCTCGACTGCGGAGACTCGGGGAGCTTGCGGTAGAATGGTAGGTGTGGAGGTCGGAGGTAGTAGGAGCTCGATTCGCCATCGCGTTTGCGGCGTTTGCAAGGAGCGGCGCGGAAATGAAGAGGGCGGCAGCGAAGTCGTCGCACAGATCGAGGAGGATGTCTTGACTTCGTTGTCGAAGATGGACGAACATCAATCAGTAGTGCAGTCCAACGTCAGTGCCCCAGCTCTCGGACCCAACGGCGATCTACGCGTGGTGGAAAGTGCCTTCGATTGGTGCCATTCAAGGTTGGGCGCGAGCCCGTTGTTTGCATGTCCAACTAGAGACCGTTGTCAAGGGCAGGGTTTAAAAAGACGACAAACGCCGAGAGCGTTGTTGGGGTAGTCTCCATACCAGCCGGTACAAATTCTACGCAGCACTCTAGATGCTCTGGATATTTTTCTCACTTCAAGATTCGGCATATGTTCATAGCCACGTGACATTTACCTGGTTCATGAGGCGAGTTGCCAGCAACATTCCTGGACGTCGTTGTGTCGGACATATCCGGACGACTTGGTTCAATCGCCGACGCTTCTCGATGACCGGCCTTCGAGGCAAGACTGCAAGTCTTCTCCTCGATCGAATCCCAGAAGATCAACGGCCGGAAGTTGTCCGAGATGTCACGAGCTCACTGGGTCCGAAGAGCAGCAATGCAGATGTTGGTTTCGCTGCTGCGTTATTAAAATTGCAACCCGAGGAGCGGTCCAGAAGTCTTCTGCTTGACCACCTGCAGAGCCAAGTGGAAAATGGCTGCGACCTAGTAGCTGATGCTCCAGAGCTGGAACAAGAAGTGTTGGTTCGGGTCATTCAATCCATTGCTCAGTCGTGTTCTTCGGGCGATAAAGGAAGCACGGAGAATGGCGTGCCGGTCCTTGATCTTGGTCGACAAATACGGACGAATGGTACCACCAACGATACCAGCGTGCCTTCGGCGGCTGCGGACAGGATAACTAACTGCCTCAGATTCGCGAGCCGGAGACTATCTGTAGAGTTGGCTGAAGCTACCACTCACGAGTTGCTCAGTTCTTGCCTGGAGCTGGTCGCATCGGCAGAGAAGAGCGTAGCTTCGTCCGCTCAGGAAGCTCTGCACGCTTTACTCGCGGTGCGATTGCCAGTCTCTGCTGAGGAGCAGCAGATGCTGTGGGAACGTATTCGACACCTTTCCGACTCGAATGATGCTTCTCAGAAGACAATTGGGTACTCGCTGTGGCTGCGCTGGACAATCGGACAGCCGTTAGCCAACCACATCCTTTCTCAGCAGACCTATTGGAATCTGATCGTAGAGGTTCTGAGGAATGGAGACTCCGAGAAACGAAAATGCGGCCTTCAAATACTGCGATCGTCGGTCGATACGGCAAGTCGAGAACCTTCGCTGCTGTCGATGGTGTCGTCACGATCAGATCTGAACACATCTTGTAAGTCGACCGTCATCTTTCCTGCTTTCGTTTAAGTGAGAAGATTTCATCCTGTGCCAATACGAGCAGTCGAAATCAATGGCATCGTGGTACTGACCGACGCTGCCAGCAACTGAGTCAATACGGAAGCAATACGCCAGATTTTGCAATACATTCGAAACGGTCGTTCTCGGCAGATACCTCAATCAAGTGCAGTTGAGTGAAGCTGACCTAGACTTCTTGTCATCACCACAGTCGGCAGTCAAACCGGTCTGGCTGTATACTCTCCTATCCTCGGCACTGGACCAGCGACTGCAAGAATCAAATCGAAGGTTCATTGGGACATGGATCATGACAGCCAATATCCGAGTAGACGATGCAGGAAGTTTCATATCATTTTTCCGAACAGACTTCATACCATGGGTGACAGCTGGATACTTGTTCACATCCTCGCTTCGCAGGGAAGATGGCCAGCTACGGTGCCAGCACGGTGATCAATTAGCGACGTACATTGCGCAACTGCTACAGAGCTATCCCGAGCTTGCAGGTGACATCGCTGACGCCATTCTGGACGGCATGTTGGCTCGCAAAAACAACAACTTTGCCTACTCAATGGTGTATCAAGTAGAAGGTCTAGCACAGGCATGGGAGTCTATCGAGGGACTTCAACCACAGGCCGAACAGCTCGAAAAGCTTGCGAAGATCTCTACTGGCTCTGCGATTCCGGACGTGGCTCGAGACTTTGCGCTCGCTCGGTGCTGGAAGCTATGTTATGCATACAAACAGAAGAACGCTGCCTTGACCAACAACACGATCGAGACTTCTGCTTCTCGGTGGGAGCGACTCCAAGATATGGCGAAGAGACTTGACGCAGACTTATCAGCGCAGACCAACGGAACGATTGCTTCATCAGCTTTGGATCCATCGAAAAGAGAGATCAATGAGCAAGCAGCATTGCGGAAGTGCGCAGATCTGATCGAGACACTGGACAGAGGAGTTGACCAGGACGAGGCAGATCGCCATAACGAGCTGGTGAATGATCTCTGGAGCGACATGGAGTATCTTGAATACCCAAAGGCCCTCCTGATCGCTCTGCCAAGATTGGTTCTTCACCGCGCACTTGTCGCCATGGCATCAGTGACAGCCTCGAGCAACGATGCTCTGGCTCAGACGTTGGTCGAGAAGACGCAGGCTTTGCTAGAACAGGCAGACCGGCGATCTTACTTGCTCGCTCCCGTCGTCAGTGCGATCCGAGACGTGGCGTTGTCAAGCCCAGAGGCAGCCTCGACTCTGAAGCTGGAAGACTTGATTGTGTATATCGCCGAGCATCCTCCGACTACCACTATCGATTCGAAATTGGAGGAGACTGCAAGTGTCCTGCTGCAATCGATGGACCCGTCGCTGGTGCGCTTCTCATACGAATACTACTTCGGCGAACGAGCAAGCTATGGATTTGCTGCCTTAATTGATATAACCAATCGATTGGGAAATCAAGACATTGCCCTCGCAGAGAACCTGCTCAAGCGTATATTGGAGAAATGGGTGAAGCAAAGACTGCCACCTCCGACCGTCAGTCAATGGAAAACATGTCTTCAGCTGCAAATCATGCTGCTCTGTGCGGGGCAATGCCTCCCGAGGGCAAACGAAACCGAGGCCGGGAAGCTGTTGAAAGACTTCTATCACATCCTCTCCGTCGAGCCACTGCCAACACTTCGCTACATTATTGAGTGGACCATCGCTAGGGCATACATCCACCATCCCAGCCTCCGCCAAACCATATTCGATGAGCTTAGCACGAAAGACCACCACTCGAATCCGAAATTCCTCGCCTCGCTCATGAAGATCGGAGTGACTATTGCCAAAACCTCCACTTCCGACGAGTCTTTCGCTATGAAGCTAGCCACTGTCTTCGTCCCGTTGGCAGCCTCATCCAAAGTCGTTATCCGCCACGAAGCACAGTGGCAGGTGCCCATCCTCCTGGACCACGCTCGCGAAAAGCAATGGCGGTCCATCACCGAGTCTACCGCTTTCTTCGCTCTGGACGACTTTATTCGCAGTCTCGAACGCTATTCGGACCCACCCGTCGACCGCCAGATCGATCAACTTGATCCCATCAGCGACCACAATCTCACCCACCTTGTTTCCGGGCCATGGTGGGATCTCGACCAGGTCGAACAGCGGAAATGCCAGCACTCTGACTTTGTCCGTCTGCTCGCAAGCTCTTCTCCTGCACTTCCTGCTCCGTGTCTTCCGCTGGGATATCCTCCATCCTCATCTGACACGTCCCCAGCCACGACCAACTCTACTCAGGAGCCTGCAGACGCGGTCGTCAACCGTGTCCGACGAAACGTCAACACAATATCCAGCACGCTGACATCGACGCCTCTTCCATCTTCCGCTCTACAAACCAAGGGAACGTCCTACCTCGCCACCCGAGATGCCACCCGAGCGATCTCCCTCCTCGTCATCGCCTCTCTGGTAGACAATCCACACAATTTGGGTGGACTTTCGAGAGTATCGGAAATCTTCGGCGCCGGCGCCCTCTACGTGACCAACCCAACCGTGGCCTCATCCAAAGACTTCGTTGCGGTCTCCGTATCTTCACATTTCCACTTACCCATCCTCGCCCTTCAACCAGACGACATCCCCTCTTTCGTGGCAGAGAAGCGAAAAGAAGAAGGCTATACCATCGTGGGCATCGAGCAAACCGACCGCAGCGTTCTCATCGGTGGCGATGGGAAAGAAGTCGTGGCACTGCCGGAGAAATGTATCCTTGTCGTTGGCAGCGAGAGGGAGGGTATACCCGCTAAAGTGTTGAGTGAATGTGGAATGCTGGTAGAGATTGAGCAAGTGGGCGTCACGAGAAGCTTGAACGTACAAACCGCGGCGGGGATTGTGTTGGCGGAATACGTCAGGCAGAGGAGGGCGGAGAAGAGTGAGCGTGCAATGTAGCATCGATTGACGGACCGGTGCACTCCATTCTGTTCATGTAGTGTCATCATCCGGAATGCCTCGGAAACGAGACTTGGCTGTCCTGGCAATGGCGGCTTGGTTTAGTCAGGAGTATGACTACATATCTTCAACCAACTTCAAGGTTCTCGAGGATACCAGCAAACAAAGCATTCGACAGCTTTCACCCGAACAAGATCAACGTGCGGTCCATGCCAAACATGCAAATCTTTCCAATTCTCGCCGTCACGTTGATCGGCTTAAACGTTCTCGGCCTCGCAGTACGTCCTATGCCCCACCCTTCTGGCATACCTTGCAATCATGCTTTCATATGTAGTGCCAACGAGATTTGGAACGCCCCGTGTGCACGCCTCCCGACACCAGGAACTGGTATGATGTTCTCTCTTTCTCTCTGCTCACTAGGCCGCACAACAGAGACACGATCGATGCTGACGTTACCTTTCGGGCGCAGCGCCTATGGAAGTTGCGAATCCTTCTGATCGGCTAGCGAGGAAGCTTTGTCGGATTCGGAGGCTGGTCTCTTTGAACCTGTGTCGGCGTGGAACGGGGCTGCAGCACGCAGCTGAGTCGTTTCGAGCTTAGGGACATCGATTTCATATGGTCGAGATGCTTGCGTGAGGTTTTGTAGATACATCTGGACTGGCTTTTCGAATTGCATCTGCAGATCGAGACTCCGAGCTCTCTTTGAACGGCACACGTCCATTCTGTACGTGATCGTCGACCCCGCTACTTCCTAGTTGAGCGAGCTGTCAGCAAACTTTGCTCGCAAACCTGCCGTCCATAGTTGTTTTCTCCGCAGGGTCCAAACAGAACACTTCCCACTTTGAATACAGTTCCGTCGCAGAAGCCAGCTACTGATCCGAGGGATCTTCATGAGAATGCCCACACTCACAACACTGTGTGGATCGGCGTAAAGATTGTGATGAGTCCTTGACCTTCGAGCTCGTTCACAACACCTCACGTCTAGATTAAGCTCGGCAAAGCTTCGATGCTGAGGATCGGCGGCACCGCATGCACAAGCTTGCGCTATTGACGTAGTGCCATCCATAGGTAACTGAGCACGTAGAATGTATAAAGCACGCCGGCCTGCCATCCGAGTGGTACGCTCCCATTCTCTTCTCCAGATTGACGTGTTACTCCTTCAGCGAACATGAAGTTCTTCCATATCCTCACAACCGCAGTCCTCGCTGCCTGTGCTGAAGCGCGCGAACGAGTCACGTTCGAATCTTCCAGCACCCAACTCGTAGGCTACCACTACGCACCTGTTTTCCAAAGGGGTCCCGTCCCAGCCATCGTCATCGCCCATGGTCTCGGAGGTCTCCAGTCCTCCCGCCTACAGCCGTACGCTGAGCGCTTCGCCGCCGCCGGCTACCATGCCATGACCTTCGACTATAGATACTGGGGAGAGAGCGCGGGCTCTCCACGTAACCTCATCGACGTCAAGAGCCAACAGGAAGACTACGTCGCCGCCTTCGACGCGATCAAGATGTTCCGCGGCGTCGACGCCGACCGCATCGTAGTGTGGGGAACCTCCCTCTCCGGCGGTCACGCTCTTGAACTCGGCGCGAGAGACATTCCCGGACTCGCCGCCGTCATCGTCCAGGCTCCGCACGTCAACGGCCCGGCTACAGTCTCCGCTCTCCCACCTCTTGACATTCCCTCCAAAATCGCCGCCGACGTCAAGGACTCCGCGGGTGCAGCTCTCGGCCAACCGCCGTACTACATTGCCCTTGCCAACAGAGCCGGCTCCCTCGGCCTTCTCACGCAAGCTGGCGCTCTTGAGGGATACCAGTTCATCCAGCCCAACGCTCCAGCTCCAGGCAATGTGGCTCCAGCTCGCTTCGTCTCGCAGCTGCCGTTCTTCATCCCGGATGCTACCGCTGCGAACAGCAAACTCCCCACGTACTTCACTGTCGGGTCGGTGGACAATGTTACCCCTCCAGAACCAGCGATTGCGCTGGCCAAGAGGATGAACGCAACGCTACAGGTTGTCCCAGGAGCAGGACACTTCGATGTCTATCCGGGAAAGTTTGCGTATGAGCGCAATGTTGCTGCCCAAGTGGCCTTCTTGCGGGAGATGGTGCCGATTTGATAGGACTGCTGTGAAGTGTTGTGGATTGTAGGGCCTCCCGTCTGTCTGCAGACAAATGGATCTCCATACCTTGAACAGCTTGCACGCTCTTCACCGTTCATAGACATTCAATCAAGTGCAGGTCTTTCTTTTCAAATCGGTTCTTTTGACTTTGGACGTGACTCCTAGGTGAGATGTGTCCGAGACGCTGCTCTTGGGCGACAAGCTCCGTCAACAGTGGCCATCGGCTGTGCTCGAACAGGATTCGCCGTGGTCGAGTTCCAAGAACAAGAAAGAAGTGAGGTGGAGAAGGTGGTGCCTCAGTGCGGAAGGCATCATTCAGGCGCAGGGATACTGAGTCAGCAAGCGGCACGTCCCTTCCGCGGACTTTTCTACTGACAACCACCTCGTCATCGCCTGCGTGAGGTGTGCTGAAAGTGAGGAGTCTATCAAACACACACCGTGACAGGATTACTAAGGCATACAGAATACTCTTCAAGGTAGGCGTATATCTTCCGTCGCCGTCGCCGTTGCATCCTTTCTCTTTCAACCACATCCAAGCTCATCTCATCACCATGCCGGAACGTGATGAAGACAGACGCAACGACGAGACGCAGCCGCTCCTCGAAAACGGCTCGCTAGACGGCGGTGAAGGAGGCGATGCGAGAGAACTTGTGGAATTTGGCAAAAATGACCCGGGAGATCCAAGGAAATGGAGTAATACGAAGAAAATGCTGAATGTCACCGTCATTGCTTCCATGGCTGTCTTGTCGCCGCTGGCGAGTTCAATGTTCACGCCCGGTATCGACCAGATCGCGGATGGATTGAACACGACGACAGACGCTGTTATCGCGTGTACGACTGGATTCGTGATCATGCTCGGAATCGGTCCTTTAATACTGGCTCCGTTGAGTGAGACGTTTGGAAGGAGACCAATGTATTTGATTTGGTGAGAAGGCAGAGATTGGCAGCAGAAGTAAATCTTTGCTAACAAGTCTCGCAGCTTTGGTATATTCGCTCTTCTGCAAATTCCCTCAGCTCTCGCACCGAACATCGCAACGCTGATCGCCAGCCGCACGCTTGCTGGATTCTTCGGCAGTGTTGGCATCGCGAATGGAGGTGGCTCGCTCAGCGACATGTTTGAGCCAAGTCAGAGAGCAGGTGTCTTTGGCTGGTATCTTTTGGGGCCTCTTCTCGGACCAAGTGCGTTGCCTGCCCTTTCAGATTGATAGAGCATCTATGCTGACTTTTCTCCCAGCCCTCGGCCCACTCTTTGGCGGCGTCATCGTCCAGCGCCTCGACTGGCGCTGGATCTTCTGGATTCTAACCATAATATGTATCCTCTCCACCGTATCCGCCTACTTCTTCCTCGTTGAAACCTACGCCCCGGTGATCCTCGCCAAGCGCAAAGCCCGCCTCGAAATCGAGCACGGCACTTCCAACGCCTACCGCTTCCCAGGCGAAGACGACCGATCCTTACCGGCCAAACTGCGCACCTCCCTCACCCGCCCGCTCCGCATCCTAATACAACCCATCGTCCTCACCATGTCCATCTACCAGGCCATCATCTTTGCCACAACCTACAGCATCTACACCAACATGCAAGCCGTCTACCAAGGCGAATACGACTTCACCACCGAACAAGTGGGCCTCCTCTACCTTGGTCCGGGTCTAGGTTTCCTCACATGCGTCTGGTTCGTGGTTCCGCGAATCGATACAGTCTACAACCGCCTTACAGCCCGCAACAACGGCAAGGGACATCCGGAATACCGCCTCCCACTAGCCAACATCGGTTCGGTCCTCATCCCGGTATCCCTCTTCTGGTTCGCCTGGACGGTCGAACTGCACGCGCACTGGACAGCCTCCATCGCCGCGACGTTTTTCTACGGCATCGGGCAGGTCATCATCCTCAACACGACGACAAACTACTACATCGACTGTTTCGAGCAGTACGCCGCCTCAGCCATCGCCGCAGGAGCCGTATTCAGGAGTGTGGTCGGTGGAATCATCCCGCTGTTTGCTCCGACGTGGTTCGAGAAGTTGGGGTATGGGTGGGGAGTGTCAGTATTTGGCTTCCTTTCTGTTGTCATAGCACCGGCACCGGCCGTGTTCTATTTCTATGGAGGAGTGTTGAGAGAGAAGTTTGCTATCCAGCTTTAAGGGTGAATGGCGAAGCAAGTACCATATCGACAGACTAAGCGAGAGCATTGAGTGGGCGTTTTGATTGTTGAGCATAGCGAGGACAGAGATCGGCTGGAGTCACGTTGGGGCATTGATTCATTTCATGGTAGCGGCGGATGTGCTTGATGAATCAATGAAATTGCTGTCGGTCTTGAGGAGAATTTCGCATCCGCCGTCTTATTGCGTCGAGTGCAGAGAGGACACTTCGCCCCACCGCTTCTCGTCGCAAAGCATACTTCGGACTGCAGTAAGAAGGAGCTAGGATGGGAATCGTTCCCTCACAGTCACCTCTCACGCGAATTTCAAAGTTCAGAACACCTGTCATTCGGGGGCATCTATCAACAACACTCGCGTAACAGACAGAAAGCGTGCGCGCACAGGGTGCTGCAGTCCAGATTCCCCACTTGCAAGCTAGCCAGCCGCCGCGCTTGCGCATTCGACTCATTCAATCGGAAACAGACTGTCCACGACAATCTCATAATCATCCGTGTCATCTCCTAGCCTCTGAACTATGAGGCATGAACGCGATCATTGCGCGCAATGAGGCGAAAGTCCCTCGATGAGCAAAAAAAAAAAGCCAAAACGCCGGGATACGGAATATGGATTGTGGGCGAATTTGGATGTCCCGGATTGAGGGGCAAGGTGTTGAATGTGTCCTCTTCGTGCGGTGGTGGGCACGGAGTGAACGTATGGTTCCAAACTGTGATGATGGGTATCGGGGTGTGGTCGTGATCTTCGATTATGATGTGAGGCATGTCGGAAATGTGATGCGTTGGATCGGGGTTTGGAATCGTGTTGGTTGGTGAATTGGATGGCGAGTCGTGGGCAGTGGATCGTGTATAGCTGCTTCGCTGGAATGTGGATCGGTGCTGGGCTCGGGTCGGAGGATGTAGGAGATGTGGCAGTCATTTTCCAGGGCGTCGTGTAGATGGGCGGATGTCCATCGTCTCGATGCAGCCTGATAATGCTGCCGACCTACCTGGGTCGCCATCGAAGCAGGGTTCTGGCTTGAGACGTACCCTGGGATGGAGATGACAGCCATACTGGTGGCTCGGTCTCATGATCTCCTTACATGTCCATGCTGTCTCCACCGTTGGCGAAGTTGAAGTTCTGCTGTTGCTGCTGAGCACCGAAGCCGAACTGACCATCCTGACCTTGTTGGGGTGCCAGATCGGTGACCTCAGCATCGTCGCCGTCATCCGAGAAGTACTTCTCGATGATGGTGTACGCCTTCATGTAGATCTCCTCGTTGCTGTTGTTCTGGCAATCGTGGATCTTCTCCATGCCACCGCAGTCCTCAATGAAGAGAGCATACTTGTTGACGGGTGTCTCGGCACTGCCATCAGCAGCCTCCTTGTCCATGTCACCAACCTTGAGGATGTTCTCAAGACCGTCCAGAGCGACCTGGATAATTTTGTTGTCCGGACAAGCCAGGAGGTCACACAAAGGACGGATAGCACCTTGAGCTACGAGCAGACGGATCTGATCTGGCTTCTGCAGACCACCGCTGGTCGCATTTGAGATGGCCCAGCAGGCTTCCTTGCGTGTCTTGAAGTCGCCGTGGCTCAACAGGTGGATAAGTGGTGGCAGGATATTCGCATCGATAACCGACTGGATCTGGGTGCTGTTGCCAGCGGTGATGTTCGAGATAGTCCAGCAAGCCTCCTTACGGATACCGTCCTTAGTGGAGCTCAAGAGAGATAGCAATGCTGGAAGGGCACCGCAGTTAATGATGAGTTGAGTCTGGACATCGTCGCCGGTGACAATGTTGCCGACCGATCGCAGGGCAGGTGTCTGGACGGATGTGGAGGCGTGCATGAGAAGCTCCACGAGGCGACGTGGAATATTGGCCTCGATGACGGCCTGGATCTTGTCGTTGGAGCCGTCGGAGAGGTATGAAATTGCCCAGCAGGCGTCGATGAGGACCTCATCATCAAGAGAGTAGACGAGCTTGGCAAGGACCGGCAGAGCAGGTGCAATCGTTTGCCAATCTGGTTGAGGTGTCTTACCACGACAGAAGTTGCTGAGTGTCCAAGTCGCGTTTCTGAGCATGCTCAACTTGCGGCTGTCTCCCAACAGGCGGACAAGAGGTGCGAGCGCACCAGTCGACAGGACGAAGTCTCTGCAGTGTGGGCTGTCTCCAGCAATGTTTCCAAGCGCCCAGACCGCCTGCTCACGGACATCCGGCTCCGGGCTGCTGAGCAGCTCCACGAAGATTGGCACAGCTCCTGCTTCGATAACGACCTGGGTCTGTTGCGCAGAGCCCGAGGCAATGTTGGTGAGCGCCCAGGCAGCCTCGAACTGAACGAGGGTGTGGGGAGAACGGAGGAATTCGACAAAGCGGCCGACGACACCGGTTGCGATGACGCGCTCGATGGGAGGGTTGCGCTCCTTGGACAGGAGTTTGCGGAATCGGGTGGTGGCTGTGATCTGGTCGTCGATTTTGTCGGAGAAGACGCCTTGGACCATGAGCGGGAGGTCCTCATCCAGCTAGACGCGTGTGTCAGTACTTGTATCACTAGCAATAGGCCTCACACATGAGTGCTCACCTGGCTCTCGGTATTGGCGCCTTCATCGTCACTGTCTGGCGCAGCGCCCAAAGAGGCACCCGGAGCACCGTCACCGCGGGCACCAATGCCTCGTCGCTTGGCGAGGTTCTCTTCGCGCTTTTGCTTTCGAATCTCGACTTGCTGTTCCTCGCGGCGGCGGCGCAGCTCGTCCGGCTTGAATGTGCTCTTCGCCTTGAAGTTGTTGCGGCGATGCTCGGGAATGTAGCGTTCGGCCATGATGGCGGTTGTTCGTCGTTCGACGAGTGGCGAGCGACTGTGTGTCGGTAGTTGAAGTGTTGATATTCGTTCACCGTCAGAAGTGCGGTTTGGTGTAGTGAGGAAGAAGAAAAGCAAGAGTGGTGTGGAGTGTTCACTCACAGGTCTTTGAGGTGATTGAAAACATGTCGCTTGCTCGTCCCGCTTCCCGTGCTTTTAGCGTCAGAACTTAGCTTGCTAGGCGTCAATCTCCTTGTTCGCGAGCAAACCAAATTTTGATGGGCAAGCAACCCAAGTGGGGGTGAATTTTCATTGAGGTTGCGAGGACAACCAATATCTACCTTACAGGGCTTCTTTTTCACATCATTTCTACGATTCTACGAAGCGGAGTGTATATTCCTGTAGTGATCTGTAGTCGAGAATTTCGACCGTGATAGTGCTTACTTGGATCTGGAGCTGTGAGCTGAAAAGGAGATCTTCCATGGTGGGGAGCTCTGTCACGTGAAAGCCGAGACTTTTGTCCCGTAGCTTCAGGTTTCCAGTTCTGGAAGCGAAGTGAAAGTCGCGTCTTTCCCCGAACACACTCATATCCGCTGCAAATCGCAAACTTCACGCTAGGTACGGAACGCACACATCACGCTGGTCGTCGATATCACCGATACAAACATCAGACATAAGACATTCTTGCCGGCACTAGACAATCAGCTGCACAACCGAGACGAGGCCAGACTCCGAGACCATCAACTCCATCCGTGGCTTTACCTCCCACTCCAAAGACATGACTCGAGCACCGATTTCTCGATCAGCAGCGATTTCCTTGCGACAATCCTGTCGGGCGACGCGGCGGTCCTCTGTGTCTGTCGGACTGAAGCTACAGCTTGTGGTCTGAGGAAGGACAAGCTATCCGTCAGTTCACCTCACAAAGGCGCCGCCCATTTGCCAACATGGCTCTTCCAAAGGACTTCGTTGATCTGGCGCACGCCTTTGCCGCGCAAGAAGGGACGTTGGTCAACATCATCGGCGTCGTGGTCGATAAGATGGACCCAACGACGACGAGACGTAGCGACTGGATGTTAACGTTCAAGATCACCGACCAGAGACTCCTGGCCACACAACCAAGTGCGGAAGGTTTGACCATCCGCTTCTTCAGACAGGATCCAACTCATCTCCCGCGCGTGCGTAGCGTCGGTGATGTTGTGCTCTTGAGGAGCATCAAGATCAGTACCTTCAATGGCCAGCGTCTAGCTTTGTCGCACTCCACCACCTCGTCACTAGTGTTTCCGTCTGCGTCTATACCAGATCCGAACTTCACCATCGGCTACCAGGGGAGCAACAGAATCGAGTGTCTGGGCATTCCGATGCATGTCGAGAAGTTCACCCTCAACGAGCAGCAGTATGTCATGAGCCTGCGACATGCCCTGAGAGGAATCGTTGGTGAAAGAGCAACATTGGACGCAGCACAGGCTGCAGGTACTTTTCCAAAGCAGAAGCTCCCAGCCGAATTCAACAGCGCGCTTGAGCCACCCACAAAAAAGCAGAAGTTCGAATCAAGCCTGGGAGCAAAGTTCAAGCTCGTGCGGGATTTAAAGGAGCCGAAGACCTTTGCTGACGTTTGCGGTCTCGTTGTGAAATGCATTGGAGCACAATACGGCGGCTGCGATCTGTATATTACAGACTACACGCCTAATGAGCAGATGCGCTATTATCCACCGCCAGAAGAAGAGACCGATCGGGAGAGGGATGGCGACATGTACGGCTACAACGGGCCGCCTCGGAAGTCATGGCCTGGGCCTTACCAATATCTGGTCTTGAAGGTGAATGTCAAAGAGCCTCACGCAAGTTTCGCCGTCCAATCTGTCCGAGAGGGAGACTGCGTCATGCTTCGCAACATGAAGACCCGTATCACTCCGATGGGAACCTGGCTGGAGGGCGACATGTGGCCCGATGACAAATATCCTAACAAAGTCCTAATCTCCAAGGTTTTGAACTTCAACTTCCCAGAAGCGAAGGCTTTGTTCCAACGGAGGGACAATTACTGGGCGAAACGAGATGCTCTCTTGGCTCCCAAGCAGAACGAGGGAGCCACCTTCAGCAAAGCCGAAAGGAAACGCCAGAAAAGACAGAAGCGCAAGGATGGACGGCAAGCGAAATCCGGACCGCAGGAGAATGTCGAGCCTGCCAAAGACGACACCTCGAGCAACGAGCACAGCGACGACGCATCTAAATCAACGCGGATGAAACCCGATACCAACCAATACGTCCGCTGCCGCGACCAGGACATCGGCCTCACACGTATCAAAGACATTCTCGACCCACGCAATTTCCGACACACCAACCGCCGCCTCGATGGACAAGAATACATCCTCCCGTTCATCAATGCCAAGTATCGCGCCAAAGTCCGCGTGGTGGATTTCGAACCCAAAGACCTCCGTGACTTCGCCGTGCGGCCGTTGCAGAATGATAGTCAGGCCATTTCCGAGTCGACAATGGACTGGACATACGAATCCGCCTCTCCGCCATCGTGGGAATGGCACTTCTCGCTCTTGCTGGAAGATGTATCTGTACGCCCTGAACACCGTACTGAAGACGATCGAATCTGGGTGAATATCCAGCACGAACAAGCACAATTCTTGTTCGGCAATAGATTGGCTGATCCGGGCGATATGACGGGCGGGACTGCCGGGCTGTTGGCTCAGTTACGCGAGAGGCTATTCATTCTTTGGGGTAATTTGGAGGAGATACACAGCGCAGGCGTCGATGGAGATGGAGGAGAAGCGATGCAGCAGGAGTTGAGCAATTTGCCATTCGAGTGCTGTGTTATGGAGTACGGAGTGGAGATGGATGATGATGATCCGGAAAAGGGTCAGAGGCCGGAGGAGGGGTGGAAGAGGATGTATGGTATGTTTGGGGCGACGATTTTGTGAATGTGTGGAGGAGATAGTGGGGCGGATAAAGACGTCGTGAATCGCTCTACCTTGTTCGGTGGATCGCTCTTCATTACGAAAGTACTAGACTCATCTGTGGCACGCAGATCAAACACTCTAGAGGATATCGTCCTTCCTGTGACCGCCTACTGCCACCTCAGGCTGACAGATCGTCCATTGATCCTTATCTACTGTCTGATTCTCCACGCTGCTGATGCTCAGAGCGGACAAGTGATGAAACTCGATGATCCAGGCTGATTGTAGGATCTGCTGCTCTCAAGACTCCCTTTAATTAAACAACGAATCAAAATCCAAATCATTATTCGTCCCGCCATTCCCAGCACTCGCATCACCCTCCATCCCCTCAAACCCCGCCAAGTCCATCAGATCATCAAACGTGGAATCTCTCTGCTCGCCAGCACGCTGCTGATCCATACCGCCATTTACACCACCACTTCCATCGCCCGTGTTGGTGGTGGTATTGAAAAACTCACTAAAATCCATCTCCACACCACCGCCATTTCCAGACCCGGTCGTGTTGGCGTAGTCTTCCAGACCGGGTAGCAGAGAGGAGATGTTATCGTTGTCGCCTGCGGTTCCGTCGTCGAAGTTGCCGCCAAAGGAGCCGAAGTCGATGTCGGTGGAGAAATCGGGTGCAGCGCCGGAGGAGGTGGCGGTGTTGGTGGCGTCGGCTGTGGAGAGGGAGTCGTTGAAGAGGGAGTCGAGGTCGTTGGTTGCTGTGTCGGGAGGTTGGTCGGATGGGTCGAGGGTGTCGGTAGCTGTGGTAGTTGTGTCGAGTTGGAGGGGTGCGGATGTGACTGGGACGTCTTCGTTGGTGGGTGGTGTGGTGGGTTTGTTGGCAGTTTCGGTGTTGGTTTGAGCTGTAGTCTCAGCGGGAGGTTGTGGTGCTGCTTGCTGTTCCGGTTGGTTCTGCTGCTGTGAAGATTGGTCGTCCTGCATGGCTACGTCGGCATCGGCGTTTGGGACATTCTCTGACGGACTCGACTGCACGGGTTGCTCCGCATCTGGGCTGAACTGCTGTTCTGAGACCGTCTCAGGTGCAGCTGCAGTCACAGCAGCAGCCGGTTCAGGTGCGACAACGCCGGATTGTTCTCTGCAAATAGCAAGGTCCCGACGCATCACGAGAGCCGCTAATTGCTATTCATGGCGTCAGATATAGTGTGCCGCGGTGATCCAGATGCCTGCTGGTGTTCATACCAATTCGCTCTCTAGCTGATCCAGAGCCTCGTGAAATCGGCTCGAGGCGACAGGTACCACGTGCTTGAGCTTGGTGAGTTGAGACGAGGGCTTCGCCTTGGGGTTCGAGCTGATGGCCGCAAAAACTCGTCCGGTTTGTTCGAGCTGTCGTTGTGATGAGTATATGGCTTTCATGAGAGGACGCAGGATGGCCATACCACGAGATTTACTTGTGCTTGCAGCTGGTCTAGCAGTGTGGAGTGGTCGGTGGCAGGAGGCATGGTCAGTATGTGCGTGTTGCGATGTTGCCGGCGTGGCGTTCTCTTGATGTGGGAGGAATGGACGGGAAGTGTGGTTCACGGTAAGGTTGGACGGAAGACGGGCCATCCCGTGCAGCCCTGCCCTGCAGGTTCTCGGATTCCTTGCCGAGTGGGAGCTTCCAGGTTGTGCGTGTGAGTGTGAGGTCTCTTCTTCTTCCTCCCTCCTCCCTCCTTCCCACATCATCATCACCTTTTGCCATCTCGAGGCGCGTCGACCTTTCTCGTCCTCTTTTTCCTCTTTTCTCGCATCTCCTTTGTGATTTCCTTGCTGGACTCGGTGAGAATCGTCCCGTCGTCTTCCTCTCTCTATCGTCTCGTCTCGTCTCGACCAAGGCTGGACTTTCGCGTCTATCGCACGCTTAATTGCTGTACGGGAAGGACATTTATTCAGCCATTGTACGTCTCTCTCTCTCGACGTCTTCCATATGTCCCTGTGGAGCATATCAACCTCACTCCTGCTCTCCTGCTCTCCTTCTCCTCTCACGCTCAGCGACTGATTCCTCGCTCCTCTCATAGTAGCCTCTCTTGTCAGCTTTCACACGACCCCGTAACGACTCTCGTCAACCTCATATACCCTCGAATATTCCGCATTTATTACGCATATCTTCGCAATGGCCGATACATCCTCCGCTCCCTCCTCGCTGCCTCAGCCACCGACTGGTGGTGCTTTCGAGAATGGCTCCCATATGCCACCACCGCTTAACATCCCTCAAAATACGAATCCGCTGCCGACCTCGATGAACAGTGCGTTCGAAATGGGCTCGCCGACCAGCGCTGGGGGCCTCGTTAGGCGTGCGGCCCCGGAGCCGAACAAAAGAGCTTTGTACGTGGGTGGACTCGACCCTCGCGTGACAGAGGACGTCTTGAAACAGATCTTCGAAACGACGGGCCATGTACAGAATGTAAAGATCATTCCGGACAAAAATGTGAGTGCAGGAGCATACTTTCAGCAATCAGGCGACAATCCGCTTGCATTGCTCAGTCAACAGCCAAAGTTCGCGTGACAATTTCAACTTCCCCAAAACACCCCACTACCCCCTCCGAATCCACCGCACGCCTACCAACATCACACCATCGATTGATACAAAGATTCAGACCGCTGACCGGTGTAGTTCCAGTCAAAGGGGTTCAACTACGGCTTTGTTGAATACGACGACCCCGGTGCCGCCGAAAGAGCCATGCAGACCCTCAACGGAAGGCGCGTGCATCAGCAGGAAATTCGCGTCAATTGGGCTTACCAGTCCAACACCACCTCCAAAGAGGACACTTCTAGCCACTTCCACATCTTCGTCGGTGATCTGTCCAATGAGGTGAACGATGAGGTCCTCTTGCAGGCGTTCTCAGCCTTTGGGACTGTTTCAGAGGCGCGCGTGATGTGGGACATGAAGACCGGCCGTTCGCGTGGATATGGATTTGTAGCTTTCCGAGACCGCGCTGATGCTGAGAAGGCTCTGAGCTCAATGGATGGCGAGTGGCTTGGATCGCGCGCGATTCGCTGCAACTGGGCCAACCAGAAGGGTCAGCCATCATTTTCGCAGCAGCAGGCCATGGTTCAGATGGGCATGACTCCGACCACTCCATACGGAGGACACCACTCGTTCCCGACTCAGGGGGCCCAGTCTTATGAAATGATCGTGCAGCAGACTCCTCAGTGGCAGACTACGTGCTACGTTGGAAACCTCACGCCATACACCACCCAGAACGACTTGGTTCCGCTGTTCCAAAATTTCGGCTATGTCACTGAGACGCGTTTCCAATCGGATCGCGGCTTCGCTTTCATCAAGATGGATACCCACGAGAACGCCGCCAACGCCATCTGTCAACTGAGTGGCTATCAGGTCAACGGCCGTCCGCTCAAGTGCAGTGTAAGTCTCCTTGAGCTTCAGTCATTACGCGATATCACTTCGATGCTGACTCAACGATGCAGTGGGGCAAAGATCGTCCTCCGACCGGTCAATTCGACGGCTTCTCTCCAGCCCAAGGCCCACCGTCTGGATTCCCGCAGAGTGCTCAAGCATTCTTCCCTCAGTACGGTCAGCCAGCCATGTCTCCTCAATGTAAGTAAATGGGTCTTCGAAGTTGCAAGCATGCTCAAGGCTAACATATAGTGAACAGCAACCCCCGGCATCGGATACCCATCGCCTAGTCCCGGTGGCTGGCCTGCAAACATGGCACCCCCTGGACAGCAGCCGATGCACCCTTCGCAAGGTGGATGGCCTGGTCAGCAGATGACGCCTCAGAGCGCGGGGGGATATGGAGGCGGACCTGGTGGATTTATGCCACCGCCGCAGCATGGTGGAGCTCCGCAGCCTGCGCCATATGGGAGAGGGTTCTCAGGATACTAAAGGAGCAAAAGAAAGCGCTCATCGGGATGTTAAACAGGTCTTTGGCCTACAACATCCCACATTCGAATTCTGGATACCAAAGTTCGATTACGGATTGCATGTTGGATCACTCTGCATCAAGGACATGGATCAAGGTCGACAGATCTTCAGCTTCGGCATCCTTTCAGCGATGGAGAAGTCAGCATGGTCGTCGAAAGATCACGGTGGCAAATGTGACGGGAGGCAAGGATATGGATGCATGCTGATGAGACAGAAGCATGAACCGTGCCTCCAGATCAAGGAGGCACCACGGATACCAAGGCGAATAGAGCGTGCGAAATTGGAGGATACCGCGGACATGACAGGGCTAGACAGCGCTATAATTCCACTCGACTTCAACAGCATACTTCGCTGTCCATCGTTCGTCAGCAGCTAGCAAGGGCAACCTCACGAAGCGCATAAAGGCCTTGCCATTGTCAGTCGTTAGCAGTCATCCGATCGTATGTCTTCGGAGATTCTGTTTAGAGAGCCGACAAGCAGCAGTCACGCCGTTGACAGAAGGTAGGATGTTGTCACGACCGTTACGAACACTCTGGGACGCCGTTGTAGATCCTATCAACGGCTGGCGCGTCCACACTTAGTTGCAGACTTGCAGTGCCTCGATCGGTGGCTTGATCTGATGACATGGTAAGGAGAGAGACAGGAGACTAGCATGATGTATTTGCATCGCGTTTCGTGATTCATTCTCCGGTGAGCTAGACTGGCTAAGCTACACATTTCCACTCCGCGTGGCTCCTTCTTCTTGTTCGTAGTCGTAGTCGTTTCCGCAAAAGCAAAAAACTCGAGCCAAATCCAAATCGTATCGTATCATCATCATCATCTTCTTTTCGTGATCACATCGCATCATGCCAATCTATTCCCTCTTCTTTCTCGCTCGTACTGTATCCAGACCATCTCTCAACTCAAAGACCACTCAAGCCAAATCAAGAGCCATCTCCTCCTCCAAGCTCACAAATTTGCCGCCAATCGTCGGGAAGCGCCACAAACCCACCCCCGGCACAGCAGGCATCACCCCATCACCCGTCATCGCACCCTCCAACGCCTTCGCGTAGCCCTCCGGAATGTCGCCCGTGATCTCCACCTCCTTGAGTCCCTGCAGCGTCTCGAGCTCCTTGAGGTACTTGTGCATCTGCTTGTCCGGGTATCCGTCGACGGGAGACTTGAGCATGAGGTCCTTCATCTCGTCGGTGACTTTGAGCTTGAAGACTTCGAGCTTGGTGAGGGTGGAGAAGAAGGCCGCGTTCAAGCTGGCGAGCCACTCCCAGCTCTCGACGGTGATGTGGAGTTTGCGGACGTTGGAGAGGAGGGTCGAGGAGATGAAGTTGTTGAAGACGGGGAGGAAGGAGGGGTTTGGGAGGTCGTGGGCGGCGGGGAAGGTGAGGGTGAGGGGCTTCTTGTGGAGGACTGAGAGGGCTTCGGAGGTGGTGGTCTTGCTGAGGAGAAGGATGGTGGGAGTGGTGCGCTTGGGGTAGGTGATTGCTGGGAAGAGCATCGACTTGTTGGGAACGACGCGGTTGATCGATGTGGAGATGGTGGACCAGTCGAGAGACATGTCGTAGATGGTGTCGCGAAGCTCACGCGGGAGATCGTAGAAGGTCTTTGGCGGAGTCTCCATGATGGCCTTGAGCTCGGCACTCTGCTGAGGGTTGAGACCCTTGAAGACGACGTTGCCGACGCCACGAACGCGACGAAGGTGGTCGAGAGCGTCACGCATCTGATCGCGGAAGCCGCAGTGGTAGATGGCATGGACGCAAGTGGTCATGTGTTGAACCATGGCAGGATCGGTGAAGTTGATGGTCAGGTTCTTGAGGTTGTGGTTACCCTTGCTCAGCACAGCGGCGAGCTGCTTGATGAGACGAGTGTATCCGTTCCAACTCTGTCTGAGAATGACCTTCTCGACGATTGGGTGGCCGTGATCGGTGATCTCGATGTTGTGGACGGTGCGAAGGACCTTGGGTGCGATGACACGGTAGAGTTTGGAGCAGGAGAGGAGGCCATGGTGGAAGACCGCGGTGTTCTCGTCGAACAAGCCGCGGGATTCGCGGTAGATCTGCTTGTTGAGCAAGAAGATGGACGGCGACGAAGCAGAGCGCTTGAGTTTGATGAGCTGTTTCTTGTCGATGACGCGCTGCTGGTCGGTCAAGCCGGGGACGGAGATGCGAGCGTACTGCTTGTCGAAGAAGTCCTGGATGTTCTCGAAGCCGACGGCGAAGACGATGCGGTAGATGGCGTTGCCTGAAAAGGAGAAGATGGAATGGTTAGCAAAGTGTCAGGTGGATTCAAGGAGGATCTTGAAGCCAGTTGACTCTACTTACGAATCTCGCCTGGAAGCTCAAGGAACTCGAACTTGGAGCGAACGATCTCGAGCTGAAGACGAGTGACACGGCGGTACTTGACTTCGCGGAACATTTCGAACGAGTTGACGCGGCCTTGGCCGAGAGGAAGAGTGTTGCGAGGCTGCCATGGTTGTTAGAATGTTGTACTGCTGTTGAAGATGGTGCTGAAGGATGTCTTACCATGGTGCTGAGAGGTAGTATCAAGCGTTGCTTGAAGAAGGCTGGAAGGTTCTTGGAGTGTCTGTCGTTGGTTCGGTGAATGCTGAAGGAGTGGACTGCGGCCTGGGAGGAGGTCAGTATCGTTCAACGAAAGTGTGGTGGTAGTGCCAATGGCTGGAGGTGTTCCAATAGCTGGTATAGGAGCTGAAGAAATGAGAAGAAGTACTCACAGTAGTAGTGCTGTCGGAGTAGTCTGGTGGATGGTAGTAGAAGAGAGGAACAAGGTGGCAGAGGCGAAGTAGATATAGTCGGCCACCGTCAAGGCAGCTCCACGGCGAGCACATGCTGGTGGAGCTCTTTGGAGACAATGCAGCAAAAGAGTGAAGCACAGAAGAGCGAAGAAAAGCACGAGACTGCGTCGGCGGAGTGGAGGACTGGGTAAGCGGGTAGGACCGCTGGGGGCAACTTCCCAACGCAGCATCGGATTCGTCCCATCGCACTCCCAAAACACTTCGCAAAAATCCCAGCACACTCAGAGGCCCGTCGTACCATATCATTGATCGATCCAAACAACTGGCAGCAACATTTCCGGGTGTGGTGGTCGTGTCGTAGCCTCCGAGGGCGGGACGCGATCCCCAAGCCGATCCCGACTTCTCCTCCATCGAGCTCCCCTCCGCCTTCACTCCTCAGCAACAAGCACCGCCTGTCACGAGCACATTGACCGGGGTTAGGTGATTGATATGCACCGGGGTCAAAGCTTCCAGGCCTGCTGCCGCGTGTCTATAGCACATGTCATAGTCAGTATTCACCTCTTTCACCTCCATTTGCACGTGCTGCTCATTCCATTGAGCGGCGGCTCGTCGTCATTGACCGAAACGTACCAGAGTACCAAGTGCCGGTGTACCGAGTGTCCAGCCACTTCTGGAAGATGCTTTGGGCCTCAGCCTTATTGGGGGCTTTGAGCATGAGCTCGTAGACTTTCAGCTGCTCCTTGAAACCTTGGTTGGGATCGCAGACTTCCCGTCCTTCGCAGAGTTGGGCAAGCGCCACTTCAGGGCTGATGTTGTACTTCCACATCAAGTAGCAACAGACGATTGTTGCAGACCGTGACTTGCCCATGGCACAGTGTACGAAGACTGCTCCACCGTTGGAGAGGGCGTTGTCGATGAACGCGTTCGTTTCGGAGAAGTGCTTCAGCAGGACTTCATTTGGGTCATCGTCGAGTTTGATCCTGTGGCAAACACAATCAGTATGAGATACTGAGCACGCGTGGTGAACAACGAGAAGGACAAGGTATGTTCTTACTGGATATGTTTGAAGTGCTTGAAGTGATCGTTCTCATACAGATCATAGTCCAACACCGACACGATATGCGTGATCTTGGCCGCTTTGAAGAGATCTGGCTTCTGATACAACGCGTGCAGACCACCGATATATCTACATGAACGGGCGAAGCAATAGGTGGTCAGTCACAAGGCCGAGAAAGAGATGAGTATCGAGCAAACAATCGGGGAAAGGCGTACAAGTTGCCTGCACGAGGCACGAGATCGAGCCAGCCCATGGCTGAAGCAGGGAGGAATAAAGAGATGGACAAGAGTATCAGGTCGCTATCATGATGAGATGGAATGTGGGTGAAAGAGGACAATAGCAGCAATAGTGATGGTTGTGTTTGCGATAGGGAGCATTTCACGGCATGGCGTGAGGTGAGCTCCATTCACACCAGCACTTTGACCTCGGCCCGGCAGTCACCCTGCTTCTGCACGACACCCGTTGATATATACATTATTCCGACAAAGTCGACAGAAAGCAACGTCGGTCGGCAATAGCGAAATGATTGAACCTCGAGAGTTCGACGGAGACATGAGCTGACGTTGAAAAGTTCACATTCCTCATCCACTCCACCGGGACGAAGCCAAGGAAGCGGGAAAGATCGATGCAGATGTATACTCAGAGGTAGGACAGCAGTGTCTGCAACGAGAACGCACAAGATCCATCTACATCCCAGCATCCCAGAATCTCTCAATCTACCTCTTCAGCGTCTTCTGCTTCTCCGCACTCTCCACCACCTTCTTCTTCACCGCCAACCCCTTCCTCCCTCTCACCCCATCCACATACCTCTTCGCCACATTATCCTTATCCGCCTTCTCGCCCAAGTCCTCCAACTCCTCCTCCGTAGTCGGCACCCAAAACGGATCCTCATCCAACATCTCAAAGCCCTCAAACACCAACTGCGGCGCCGCGAATCCACTCGTTCGCTGACGGATCTCATCCGAGAAACCAAACGACTCCGCAACAGGCAGCAGAGCCAAGATGGTGAAATTCGTCGACGGCTCAAGCAGAGACTCACTCACGATCCGCCCGCGTCTCCGAGTAATCACGGAGTAGACCCGGCCCAAAACCTCAGCGGAAGCTTGAATCTCGCAAGAATACATCGCGAGCAGGATCCGGGGACTCCAGTCGAGGAAGCCGATGCGGATGGATTCGCGGACCGTGCGGATGATTTCGCCGGTCAAGCGGCCCATGTTCGCGGCGACTTCGTCGGGTTGGAGGGTCGTGGAGAGGTCTTCGAGGAAGACGGCGATACCTTGGAGGGGTTCGTGGCAGAGGGGACCTTGGTGTGTGGCGAGTTGGAAGGCGTAGGCGATTTTGTCGGCGAGAGTGGAGGTTTGTTTGTCGGGTGTGAGACCGTTGGTGGGGGCGTGGTCTGTTTCGTGGAGGCTGTGATGTGGTTAGCAGGTTGAGCAATATCGGAATGTTTGGCGTTGACTGACAACTTCCCGCAGATCCCCTCCTTTGTTGCGTCGATTAGGACGTTTGGTCCGACGCGTCGTGGTCCGAAAGACGCGATCTGGTCGACTGCGTCTTTCCACAGCTCTCTGTCAGCTTTGTCTTCGGCAAATGCCTCCGAGAGGCGTTGCTTGAACTCGGCCGTCGAAAGATGCTGGCCAGCATCCGCAGCATCGTCTTCTGCCTCGATGTCGTGCTCTCCAGCATTGCCTTCGTCGTCAAGATCGTGCTCAGCTCCAGCGCTGCCTGTAATCCTTTCCTCCTCCTGAGCCTTACGCTCGGAATAAAGACGCTTGACAGCACCACTATGCTTGACCAGAAATTCCGTGACCGGTGCAGGCAAAGGCATCACTCGAATTCGTACAGTGACCTGCTTGCTCGACGTCACGCCTTCCACTCTGCCACGTCCAAGGGCAGGATCTTGCGGAGGATTCATTTCTTCGGCTTTAACGATGCCCTCTCTGTATGGCACGATGGCTTCACCAGCTTGGATATCACACTTCGCGAAGCGTTCCTTCAAGTCTTTGAGACAGCGTTCGAGATGAAGTTCTCCAGCAGTGAGGATGACGTGCTCTCCGCTCTCCAACTGCTCGTACGATACTGCTGGATCGGCTTGTTCCAGTAGGCGTAGCCCGCGGATCATTTTATCCAAGTCTCCTGGGAAGGTGGGCTCTAGCGCGACGCGGACAATAGGAGCATTCGTTGAAATGGCGGTGGTGGACGATAAATTCGGTGCGCCCTCCAGATGAGAGGAGATCGTGCCGGACTTTAGTACTGCACCTTCGAGACCAGCGATACCGACAATATTCCCAGCCGGAACCGAGTTCAGAGATTCCAGACTGCGACCCATGAGAAGGTAGAGAGCGGTAACGGTGACTTTCTTCGGCAGTGGTTGGGCATTTGCTCGAGCAGGTGTGAACTTCGGCGGCAGAACATAGACTTCATCGCCGACAGTCAGTGTACCAGAGAAGAGTCGGGCGAATCCGATGAGATGTTCTGGATCATCCGCTTGCTCCTCCTCGCCATTCTCGGCCTGAATCTCCTTTTCGTCGCCGATCGCAGCCGTGCTCAATGCATCCGTCACAGAGTCAACGTCTGCCTCGCCGCTTGCCTGCGCCTGAGCTCTGGCGATCTCTGCTCTCTTCTTTCGACCAAGTTCTCTCGCCTCTTCCGCTGTCAAAGCTCCACCGCGTCGCTTGTTTGCTGGTAGTTCGCTTTCTGGGATAGAGATCATTTTGCTGACAAATGCTATTGTCGGTTCGCCAATAGTCGATGTGGAATGCACCATCGCGTCGTGGATCTTGCTGTCGATGTGTTCGGCGCCGGGCGACTGTTTGAGCAGAGCTGGCATTCTTGCTTCTTGCGCCGACTGAGGTGAGGGTAGAGTCTCAATGACAGAGACAAGAAGTGCTGTGGAAAGCGGAAGCCAAGCCGAAAATACTGCTGACAGCAGCGCTTTCGGATCCTTTGACCGCATGATGTGAGCTGGGATGTTGAGATTCAATCCTTTCGTAATCTTCTCGAGCAAAGCCGAATCTCCTCTGTTGTTAGAACCACCAGTCGTAGCCTCATAGACAGCCCAGACTTGCTCAAGAACAAGCTGCACGAACATGGGCTTCAGATTGCGACCTTTCAAGTGCTTGGGTCCAAGAATTCGCTTCGTCTTTGGATCGAGGTAAAAGTCGCCCCACAGCACTTTCTCAAGAACATTTCGTTTAATGCCCAATTTCTTCTCGTATAGACTTGCGAATTGTCGTGGTGTGAAAGCCCAGCCATCAATGGCAGAGCTGAAAATGACGTTGTTCTTCTCCGGCTCAAAGTAGATGTCTTCGTCTTCCATTTCTTCATACTCCGTTGTCGTCGTTTCATTCGTTATGACTCCTTGATCGTCCTGGGCTACACTTTCTCGCTGCTCTCTCGCACTGGCGGCAGTCACTTTCTCCTCGATCCGCTCTCGCCATCGAAGATCATCCTCCATTCTCTCGCCCAAGGCAAAGCTTCCCATGACAGCATTGACTTGCTCCAGTAGTTTCGACAAATGAGTATACGCCTCGCCAGGACTCAACTTCAGTTCTGTGATCAGACGATCCATTTTGTTGATGACCAATAGAGGTTTGAGTTTTTCTGACCATGCCTGACGCAACACAGTGACCGTCTGTGAACATACGCCTTCAACTGCGTCCACCAAGACAACAGCGCCATCGCATAATCTTGATGCAGTTGACACCTCGGAGCTGAAATCGATATGACCGGGCGAGTCGATCAAGTTGATGAGATACTCCTTCTGCACGGGCTCGGCGTTGGGTGCGTTTCTCCGAAGTAGTGAGAAATACAATGAGATGGCAGAAGACTCCATGGTGATTCCACGCAATTGTTCATCGGGTCGAGAATCCAAATAGCGGATCTTGCCCGCCAGTTTTGGTGAAATGATTCCATTTGTGGCGATCAGGGCGTCTGTCAATGATGTTTTGCCGTGATCCTGGGAGTGTTAATAAGGCGAGACCATCTGTCTCCCTGGCCTGTACAATACATACAACATGCGCCAATATGCAAATCTAGGAAGATCGTTAGTGGATGCATCGTTTGTTGTATCGATTTCCTTTTCAACGTACATTTCGAATTCCATCGCCTTGCTGTTGTAGCTTCACAAGCTTTTCTGGCTGTACGACGGGCATGTTGCTGACTTTGTGCTCGTGCTGGTATATCGAGCCTTGTCGTTGTTATGTCTCGAAGACCAGGCGAAGAATTATAATATATGAGAGAGAGAGAGAGAGAGATCTTCCCCAGAATTTCAATCGAAGCTTGTTCCCCTGCGAAAAAGCCTCGACCCCAGCTCCCGGCCGATATCACCATCGTCATTGGATGCGGCGGCTCTTCACACACGACCGTTGACTTTCACAACACAGCGACGGAACGTTGCCCGGCTTTGAAACTGCAGCATCATTATATCACTACCTTACCTGCCCCTAATGAATTCGACCGCCATTACCTGGAATGCATACGATAGCTTGCGCCTGCATCACTACTGTCATTCAACCCCGGCCACCGCATGATCCTCGCTGGACGGTACAAATTGACCACGCTGCAGCCAACCCGTGCCAGTGCTCAATCACACAGAACTGAGGTTGCTGGCGACCACTGCTGTACAACATCATCGCCGTCTCCAATCACAGGCTGTACCACTACCACCATGGCCGACGCTACCACCATGGCCGACGTCGCACATCCCTCACACTCCCAACCGCGAGCGATACCAACTCTTACTCCTAATCTTGCCCCTCCACGACACAGTTCTCACCTCACGCTAGAGACATCGCCAGTCACACAATACGGCAGCTATGAATTCGACAGGATCGTCAAGTCCGGAGAGGTCCTGAAGCGGACAAGAAAGACGAAGGTGTGTTGCTGGGAGTAAGCTGTTCACATTAGCGCAATGCTGAGAGGATACATAGTCATGGAAGACCGTCTTCATCGTCCTACGGCCGCATCTACTTTCCATATACAAGGACGCCGAAGAGTCCAGGCTCCGCCATCAGGTCCAACTCTCCGAACTCACAGCCGTAGCACGACAGCGAGATCCCAAACGCAGAGACAAGCATGTCTTCGGACTCTTTTCGCCCTCACGAAATTTCCACCTCGAAGCATCATCCGACAAGGAGGCACATGAATGGGTAGAACTTATACGGCAAGGAGCGGGCATGGACACGAAAGAGGATGAAATGGTTCTTGCGAGTCCAGGCGGAGCAGAATCATCATACGTGGGATTTGAGCGCAGTATCGACGCACACATCAGTCCGTGGAACGACGAACGAAACGCAGCAGGATACAGCTCTTCCGACGCCGAGGCCTTCCACAAGCAACCTATATCCTCCAAAACACGGCAAAATCGCACGTCTCAAATAGGACAAGGTCAACGGCAGGCTTCGAAGACATCCGCAGCAGATTACTACTCTGGAGTCGAACATGGTTCAATGTCCGACTTCTCCGACTCCGGTCTAACCGCTGCAGCTCGCATGTCCGCTCTTTCCCTCTCCAACCCCGATGCTCGTCCAACCACAGCCGGCACCATGCCACCTCCTCCGGCACTCACCCACTCAGTCTACGGCTCGCGACCCTCAATAGGCCAGCGAAATCCCAGCCAACTCTCCGCCCTCGGTATGCCCTCTCCCGACGAAGTCCGCTCAAAAGCTCCCGCCTCCGACGAACGTGTAATAAATCATGGCTGGATCCATCTCCTAAAGTCCAAGTCTGGCGTACGGCAGTGGAAGAAAGTCTGGATGGTGCTTCGGCCGAAAGGACTGGCGATTTACAAGAACGAGGAGGAATATTCAGCATTGGTGGTGCTTCCCTTTTCGACAATTATCGATGCGGTGGAAATTGATCCGATCAGTAAGAGTAAGAGGGAGTGCATGCAGATTATCAGCGAGGAGAGGAATTATCGATTTTGTGCGGTTGACGAGGAGAGTTTGGCGAGGTGGCTGGGTGCGTTCAAAAGTCTATTGGAGAAGAGGAAGGCGTCCAAGGCGGCGGCCGCGTCCGGAGGGGTGGGATCACTGGCGGGTTGAGGATTGCCTGCACTATACACGGAGATTGGGTCGCATTCGATGGGATGAGTACGATCATGGATACGATCACTCGATGGGTTGGTTATTGGTCTCTGGAATTGGTGACGTTGGAATAAATACCCTGGCAGGCAAACACGTTCTACACTTCACGGCGTGATCCGATCGTCTGTCTGTCTTTTACGCAACGGCAGTACATCCCTGCAAAGGAAATGCGTGGACGAGGAACCAACACCTCGAGCATTGTTCATTGAGGGAGAGTACATAGGCAAGTCCTCTACCTTCCAGCGTCTCTCCAATCGACTTCGATTCTAGGGCATCAAATCCTGGTCATGGACGCCAACGTCAGGATGACCGGCGACGTCAAACTCGAACCTCCCGTCGTGGAGTTCTGCCCAAGAGCTCTGACTTCCCTTCGCATATCTTTCACCTACACCACCAAGTCAACCTTGCCCTTCAACCCACCAGTGAAGCCAAACGACGTCCTAACTTTATACTCATCCACCACGCCACAAATTGCCGCGACGACGCTCATATCCAATCCCTTCGCCACGCGGACTTTCCACGCCGGTTTGCCGGACAAAGCGCCTTTCGGGACGAGGTAGTCGGGCACAAACGTCGCTACCACAGGACCGGCCTCAGTATCACCTAGGTGGAGAGCGCCGGACTTCAGAAAGAAAGTCGACTCGGCTGTGTGAGGGGAGAGGATGTTCGTCAACGTGATGCGATGGCCGCGGGAAGCTGGGCGGGACTGGAGTCAGCGGTAGAAACAACGGCGTCGAGTTGACATACATTGAAACTTCGACTTGATTTTCATCCGCCTCAGACCGTGCACGTCCATGTACTACTGCTTCGGCAGACGGAAGCGGCGCTTGCGGAGGTCAAAGAGGAACGTTCCATTGGGAGAGGAGAAGCGTTTGAGGTGCGAGGTTGTAAGGAGTTTATGGTCGATTTGGAAAAGCTGTTCGGCGTCAGTCATTGCAGTGGAAGAAGAGCGCCTCTGGACGGGATAGACTCACTGTTGCTCCGGCTTCGTCTGTGATGACATAGTCTTCCTTCGACATGATGGAAAGCATGTTCTGCTGCACGAAGAGGATCTTCTCGGTCTTGGCGATATAATCAGGGAAGATGCCAATGGGCTCGAGAAGGGCATCCAACTCGGGAGAAGGCGGAGGAGTCGAGATACCAACGTCCTGGTGAATCGTCGCAGGCCGAATCGCTCGCAAAGGCTTCTCGGTCACCGGAATTTCCAACACGGATTTGGCTCTGGTCGGAGGTTGTGCAACCACGGTGTCGATGCCGGCTTTCTTGTTCATGTTCTGCTCGGTGACGATGGCGGCGGGTGGGATGACGAGAACAGTGGGTGCCTTTTTCACGACAGGCTTGACCTCTTCGGCAACAATAGTGGCTGGGACGATCACAGCGGTGGTGGCGACAGTCGCTGGCTTGACGACTTCGACGACGGTTTGACCTTTCTCGTTGGCGATGGGAACAGTATTGATTTGTTCGGCAGGATCGTGGACAGCGTCGGGATGCTCGATGACCGTGAGGGTCTGGCCGGCGGGCGTGGTGAATGTTCTGGCGGGAAGCTTTGGGGAGGATGCGACAGGCACTACGATGACTTCGGTCGTCGCATGAGTGGCGGAATCATCGTCGTCCGTTTCATCGGCGTCCGTCTCTTTGGAATTTTGCCCCTTTTCCTTTTTCGCCTTGTGTGTGTGGTCTCTGGTCTGCTCTCCCTTCTCGGTTCTCTCGGGGGAGGAGGTGGAGTCGTGCTTTTTGGCTTCTGTTTCCTTGGCCTCATGTTTACCGGCGGTTTTTGGCTTCTCCGATTTCTCCTTCTCCGATTTCTCCTTTTCCGATTTCTCCTTCTCGACTTCCTTCTTCTGTGCGTCTGCCATCTCTGCTTCGCTTGGGCGGTCGAAGGTTCGGTCTGGACGTCTCAGTCGGCGTATCGTAGGAGCGAAACGGGTTCGGAGGTATCCAGGCGATCGAAACTGTGCCGGCGTAAGACGTGATGTGAACTGAGGAGTGTTAAACTATTGATGACCGAAAGATAGTAAGGAAAAGTGGAGTGAGGTGAGGTGATTGATCCAGATCTGTGGGTGTTGAATGAAAGGGTGATGAAATGGAAGAAAGGGAAGTACTGGTGGCATGGCGATTGCTCGCATGATCGTGGCTACTCTGGCTGCTTTCCAGACTTATCATGGAGTAGGCGCTGGTTGTATGCTCGAGGCAGCGGCATGCGACCGAGGATTGTGTTGTCTCCCAAAGACGGTGGTATTCGTCTTGTTGAAGCGACAAAAGGCATATAGTTGAGCATCTGCCTGAAAGACCAGCGCACTACTTCGCCAGCAACCGGAGTGTCGGGAGACTTACGTATATGACATTAAATCGGCAAACCGAACAGAATGCCGAAACGTGCTTTCCACGAGGATTGCCGTCGTGGCAAGAGCTTGTGAGCGTGATGCGACTGCTTCAGATAGACGCGTGCTGGGCAGGCAGGTGGCTATCAATAGCAGGCGTCCAGACGATCTTTTTGCTTCGTGGTCGAGATGTGCGGAGGGGCAATTGGCTGATGGTAAGATCCCGCGCATTGAGTCTTGCGGTGCGATTTCACATTGGATTCAACCTGAGAGCAAGGATTAGTAGAGGCAAGTAGAAGAATAGCGCGGAAGCAGGAGATACCGACTTTGTTCCCTTTTCGTTGCGTATCGTAAGAACGGCGCTGAGTTGATCAATCGCGGTTCCGCCGGCGAGCCGGATGCGGATGTCTTTGCAGGCCAGGTATGGAAGAACACGATTGGCGAGCGTATGTTTGCTCACATCGCTAGGGCGAGCACCAACGCGGAGAGTGTCGTGATGAGTGCAGTATCCTGTATCGTAGCATCCCATGATGCAGTGCCATGCGCGAGCGCTGGATCGAAGATGGAGCACGCGATCTTGCGTGAAACGTTGGCACCAGGCCAGGGACGCTCGAGCGTAGGCTTGTGGATGAATTTGCCCTATTTGAAAAGGGCGTCGATGGTGTTGGCAATCCGAGGCCTCTCGTTCGCCGAGAGCTTGAAATCGCGGTAGTGGATGTCGGATCCTCAAAGACCTACGATAGCTCACATTCGATAGTCTTGTAGATTGCAACGGCATTCGATACCGGCGTAATGCGATCGAAAGTTCTCCAGAGACCTTCCTTGATGTCTCCGCCAGTTTGCTTCGATTCGGCGCTGTGAATCGTAAGCAGGTAAATTTCGTGTCGTGTTGAACAGGGAGCAGGACGGGCTCTAAATGGAAAGGTCCGTGAGTCGCTGCCACCAAAGACATGCGAGGTATTGGGCGCGGATTCACCTGCTTCGTGGTGAGGCCAGTTGACTTCTTCTCCGAAACATCTCGGACATCGAAGAATGCGCTCCGACGAAAGATCCTCTTGGCTCAGGGGTTGGACAAATCAGTCAGCTCTCGCTACGCACTTCATAGGCGGACTTGGCTTAGCGATTTACCACCCACTCGACTCTTCAGGCTGCGTCCGACTTGGGCAAGGATCTTCCAGCACATCGAGTCTACGCACGCCGAACCTCGAACACATTCCATTGAACCTACCGCGCATCGATCAAGCTTTTCCGAGCGCAGCAACAAACATGCCGGTGTTCAAACTGACGCTCAATCCACCAAAGGCCAAAGCCGCGCCGTCGACCAAGAAGATCTTCACGACCAGCGTTGCCTTTGCCTCGCTACCATCCTTCTCTGCGCAACTTCTCCAGATCTATCACTGGCCATGGCCAACCCGATCCCCTAGCGCAAACTACAGGAAGTACAAGGAGGTGAGCCAGCACGCGTGTATCCGGGCCTGTAAAAGGTATAGAGTGCTGACATCGTATTGCAGGCTGTCGATTCCCAGTATGCGAGCGGGACTTTTGTCGAGAGCAACGACGAACACATTGCCTTGAGCGACAAGATTCCATCGGATCCCGACGCCGATAATTGGGACGACTTCAGCAATGTCATCTTCGACAACTACGGCTCATTAAAGGAGTTCCATCATTGTCAGTATCGCATGCGCTTTCCGCGACCTTCGCGCGGAATCAAGCTGATGAACAGCAGGCGTGGCGGCAATCTTCGTCTCGCGAGCCAAACGCGCCTTCCGCGCCGGGAAGTCTTTTCCCGAATTCCACGATGAAGAGCTCGCCATCGACACCGATAGAGCGAGGGCCCTGGAAACCGATCCCGGCCGTTGCCAACTTCACATGGAGTTGGATCTCTCCAACGACTTGCGCATCGCCATTCTCGCGCGCATACAAGAGCGGCTGTGCCAAGAGATCTGGTTGCAGCCGTTCGACCCGTCTGCTGTGAGTGAGATCAGGCAGGATGCTCGGGGGGAGTCCGTAGCGGGCCGGAAAGCTCGTGGAGAGACGAAGGTGGATGAGAAGGAGGAGACGGAAGAGGACAGAGAGGAGAGATTGATGCGACAGTATGGCTTGTGGAGTGGAGTCGTCCGCCTGCAGGAATATGCCGAAGAAGTGAAGGCGTGGCTCGAAGACTGGAAGCACGAACGCGATGATTATGAACGACTGATGCGCCGTTGTGAGACTCTGCGGGCGACGGCGCGGAACATGACGTTCGCCGAGTAGATTCAGAATCATCTTGGGTGGTCAACTGTCGCTTTGTATTAGCAATAGAGCAGGAGGCCGCTTCATCGTTGATTTTTGATGCTGTCGGCATGCCAGAGATGAGAGAGAAGGAAGTTGGAGCTGGCGCAATAGGTGAGGTTGAAGTGAAGCTTCTTCATCCTTGGCGCGTCACGAACGCTAAGACTCAGCTTGAGCTGCACGCATCTCCTCTCATCAACTCCGTCATGGGCCGAATTTCGATTGCTTCATTGTTTCCGTTCTCATTGATATTGCGGACTGACAAGCATCGCAGCATCCTGTTAGCGCCGGGGCTCTCAGCGAGCGACGAGATGTCTGTACCGAAAGACGGCGGTGGATGACTTGGGATGGTCACGTTGGCTGCTCTGCCTTCGCACAGGGTTCGGGTACATCTGAACCTGCACTGCTCGTTCCTTTCCGAACTACTCTGCCTGCCTTGAGGCCCTTGACATCCGAACGGCAGACACAGGATGTCTGCCGCTGCCGTAATGAGAGGCTGGCTTCCCTGCTCCGGCAACCACGCTGGCGAACCTTCGTCGGGGCGAACTGCGGAGCTGCGGATGCAGCGTGCAATTCACGAGCGATGCTGCTCTTGAAATCCATGATCTTGCAAATACGAACTGCAGTTGTCCGGCAGGTCATTCGACTTCAGCGAGCATCCGATTTGGCTCCGCAACGTGGACTTCCGTGCTAGTTCGTTGACACTTCTTCTGGTTTCGGAATGGCCACATGGTCCGCCCTGGGCTCCCAAATGTCCCTGACAACTAGGATCATGGGTAATATGGGTAAATTACCTTGTCACAAGGATAGGGAATGAACACCCCACCCATTTTTGACAAGGCAAACAAAAGGAAAAGGTCCAACATGACGTCAACAGACAGATGGATGGGTTTCGGCTGCGAGTGAGTATGCGAGGACTATATGCTGGAATAGCTCTGATTTGAACCAATTTGATGTGTGGAATGGAAAGAGGGACTCCGCTGCAATACCATAAATAACATGAGCGATACGTGCACTCAGCGCGCAATTACCGAGACATGGGTTGGAGACTCCGTACCAGGATGGTAGAGTTTGCTATGGGCGGGGCTAATGCGATCAGAACCTTGAGCCCCAGATCCTGGTCGGACGGAAGAAGACCGAAGGTCAACAAATACGAAGGTCTGGCCTCTGACCACAACCTGTCACTCTTCTCACTTTCTGTCAGCTCTCGCAGTCACTCCCCACCATGGCTTCCAAATACGCCCTCCCGATCCTCGCGATTGTTAGTCTGGCAGCAGCACAAGGCAACACGGCGTGCCCAGACTACGGTGACTACTCCAAGGAGCTACATGGTCCATACAGCGAAGGCCGCTACCAATTGAGCTACCAACGTCCTGAGACAAGCTGTCGAACGTTCCAATCCTCGGTCGTCGAGTCCGCCATTACCGACATCTCGGGCAAGATTGCAGACCCAGACCTCAAGCGTCTCTTCGAGAACACGTACCCAAACACGCTTGACACCGCCGTGAAGTGGAGGGGCACCGCCGCAGGCTCAGATGAAGAATTGTGCTTTCTGATCACCGTAGGTCACACTGATCGTCTCGTTCAATTCCATCACAATACTGATCCGTACGGCAGGGCGACATCAACGCAATGTGGTTGCGCGATTCCTCGAACCAAGTGCAGAGCTATCTGCCATTATTGAAAGCCGACTCGTCGCCAGACTCATTGGCTTCAATCTACCGCGGAGTGATCAACCTTCAGGCGCGTTACTTATTGACCTCCCCGTACTGCAACTCTTTCCAGCCGCCGGTCGAATCGGGCCTTGGAGCCTCCTTTAATCAATACGCCACTACCGACGTTGTCACTCCAACGTACAGCAACTTGTCCGTGTTCGAGTGCAAGTACGAGTTAGACAGCCTTGCGGCGTTCCTGGAAGTCAGGTGAGCAGGAACAAATGTGTTGGACCAGAACAAAGCTGACAGTGCCGTGCAGCGACAACTACTACAATGCCACCCAGGACATTGAATTCTTCCGGAAGTACTCCTGGGTCGATGCTGTGAAGGCCGTCCTCAAGGTGGCAGAGGAGATGATGGTGTCCACATACGCGGACGATGGGTCCGTCAACAAGCTCGCCTACTCTTGGACTCGCCAGTCGGATAGGTCGACGGAGACCACAGCCAACGGTAAGCAATGATCAACCTGTTTTGTTATCGACATCCACTGACGGAACACCGCTCAGGCGGCTTGGGCAATCCATTCAACAACGTCACGGGCCTCATACGCTCCTTCTTCCGACCGGCCGACGACACCACGATCTACATGGGATTCATTCCCGCCAACATGATGTTTGCACGATACTTGGAGTCAGCAGCTATCATCATGTCCGCGCTTGGCGATCAGAACGACCTGGCCAATCAAATGACCACACTGGCGGAGAACCTCAGATGTGCGATCACCAAGTACGGCATTGTCCAGACGTCCGAGTTCGGACCCGTATACGCCTTCGAGGTCGACGGCTACCTTGGACAAAACATCATGGACGATGCCAACATTCCCAGCTTGCTTTCGGCTCCGTTCTTTGGCTACCTTAGTGCCGATGACGAGGTCTATCAGAACACCCGAAAACTCATTCTCAGTGAAAGCAATCCATACTACATGATCGGGCCGGAAATCAGTGCTGTCGGTGGCCCACATACCGGACCGGGCAAGGCATGGCCCATGGCCGCCATCATCCGAATGGCGACCAGCAACGATGATGACGAGATCACTGAGCAGTTGCGGGAGATCCTCAGCTCTACCGATGGGCTTGGATTGATCCATGAGAGTATCAACACTTTCAACACGACCGATTACTCTCGACAGTGGTTCGCTTGGGCAAACGGTCTGTTCGGGCAAGTCGTTCTTGATTTGGCCAACAGGAAGCCAGAGGTCTTGCAGCAGAGCTTTCAGTGAGCGTTCGCAGATGGGTCCGTATAACCACATAGATTCGTCGCCACACCGCCATAGTAATAATGTGTTGCGAACGAACTCATTGTGGTTGGAAACTTTGTCAAGACTCGCTCTTTCAAATCCAGACATGAAGTTCGAGCTGTATGTTGTGCCCGCGTTGCAGCTCTGCCGGAGTGACGTCGAAGGTCTTGAGCAACAACTGACGTACAGAATGACCCTCAAACCGAACATGCATGATGGAGCTACGCGGAAGGCCATGGATTGACGTCAAGCGCTTGCCTTTGACGAAGCACAAAGTCCACTGCATCTTACACTCCTGTCTCAATCTCGAACAATTCAACTGAAACTAGAATCCAACAAACAGACACAATGCCTCAACAAATCTTCTTCATCACTGGCACCAGCACGGGTTTCGGCGCCGAACTCGTCAAAAAGGCACTCTCCGAAGGCGACAAAGTCGTTGCGACTGCTCGCAATTCTTCCAAGCTGAAGTTTGATGGCACGAACAAGGACAACTTCTTGGCTGTGGATCTCGATGTGACCGATGAGAGGTATGTCGCATTTGTCAATCGCTGTCGAACTCCATGTCTGACATGTCTCAGCTCTGTCCACAAGGCTTTCGACGCCGCCCTCAAGCAGTTCGGACGCATTGATGTCGTGGTAAGATTTTGAAGAAGAGAGGGCCTGCAGCACGGGTTGAGACATCTCTCGAGCTGTGCTAGGCTCGGTCTGCTTTGCTATAGCTTTGAACAACAACTGACCATTCTTCCTGCAAAGGTCAACAACGCTGGCTACGGTCTGGCTGGCGAGTTCGAGTCTGTGTCCGAAGGGCAAGCCAGGACTCAATTCGAGGTGAGCTTTACCTCAAATCCCAAGCGCGATTCTGCGAACGCTGACATGGAAGAAAGGTGAACTTCTGGGGTCTGTTGCGAGTCACTCGCCGCGCATTGAAGGTGATGCGTGAGTCAAACTCGCCTCCTGGTGGCAAGATTCAACAGGTATGAGTTCATGCAAGCACGTCTCAAGTGCGAGGACTAAAATGGCATAGGTGACTTCCATCGGAGGCCAGATCGGTGTACCATTCTTCTCGATTGTAAGCATTATTCTCGGCCTCGCTTCGACCTCTCATGCTGACAGATCATAGTACTGTGCGACAAAGTGGGCCGTCGAGGGTTTCACTGAGACCGTCAGCAAGGAGCTGAAGCCAGAGTGGTACGCATCGGTCTGGAACTGTCTGTAGGAATTGCAGCAGCTGACATTGGCCTCGCAGGAACATCAAGCTCACCAACATCGAGCCCGGCGGATTCCGCACTGATGTAAGTCGTGTAACATCTCGTTCCGGAAATGCACATTGGCTAATGATAGAATCGCAGTGGGCTGGCCGCAGCATGATCTTCGGCGACTCCAAGGAGCCAGCATATGACCACCTCGACGCCGAGGAGTCAATGAAGAAGCGCAATGGCTCTCAACCCGGCGACCCAGCAAAGGTACGTGACACAAACATTTCAGATTCAAAGCAACATTGTTGACCTCTAAATCAGGGTGCCCGAGCAATGTGGGAAATCGCCGCCATGGACGACCCTCCATTGAGAGTACTCATCGGCTCGGACGCATACAAGGGTATGCAGAACAAGCTCAAGACGTATGGCGAGGAGGTGCCGAAGTATGAGAAGCTGAGCAGTAAGTCAAATCGCTCACCATCACCAGAGTGGTGTTTGTAGGGCTGACGTTATGATAGACAGCACCGATGTCGACGGCTATGAGCCACCGCAGTAGATCGTCCTTGATACTCATTGACGGCCAATGTTTGATAAATACAAGAAAGAAAGGTTTTCACGACCAGTCAACAAAATGCCCACCACCACCGCTGTGGCAATAGTTACTGAAGAGAGCCGACGATGATGAAACGTGACAGTTCGTGAGAGATCGGATAAGCACGGCTTGGAAGTGTTCAGAAGGACGCTACGAAGCGTCGCAGTATCCATCCCAGAAGGATGACTTTTGGGTGTATTCAGAGTGCGTGAGGTTCCAAATTGTGTGAAAAGAGCGGAGCCGCGCACTAAAGTTACCGCTGCATATTCAGAGGCCGGAGTTTCTCCAGGCCCACATGAAAGCGCCAAAGGGGGCTTGATGTTGGATGCGAATCCGTAGCGGTGGAGGACATGAAGTCGGTCTCCTCTCCGAACAGGTAACTCCTGGACCTGGTTTGTGTGCAAGGCTGAAGACAACGCGGCCACCGATGATGGGTAGATAAGATTCCTGTGATCAGGAAGACTTCGCGAATGCGCTTTCCAGCGTTCCCATATCGTAGTAATTCCGCAATTCTCGAAACTGGAGTCCTTGGGTTCCTTTGCCAGGATCGGCTTTCCCGAGAGTGTAGATGAAGGATTGGGGCACCTCCACGATTCTTCTACCTTCGTCGGCGAAGAGTTTCGTGGTGAATGTTGCATGCAGTTTGTAGACCTGATTCGTCTCGTCTTCTTCGACAATGAAGGAGAGAGCTTCTCGTTCCACCTTTGGGAAGCTTGCGTACAATCTGCGAAAGAAGTCCCAAGATTGTTCTCCGCCATCGATGACAGTTCCATTGACCTGAATAGTCTGACAATCTGCGCTGTACCAGTCTTCGAAAGGGACCGTCTTCCACTCTTCCGGCGTCTTTGGAAAGGCTTGACCGTATGCTGCGTAGAAGCCTAGTACGGGGTGACTGCAAACAGCTTCTGGCGTGAGAGGGAAAGTGACTTTGAAGAGTGATGTAGCCATTCCGGGATTTGGGAGCTTTTGCAAGAGCGAGATGAAGGGATGACGTTGAACAACGAATGCAAAGCATCCATCCGAAGGTGAGACGCCGTTGGGAGTTTAACAGCTCTCGGTCCATCGGCTATACAGCTGAGCTCGGCTCGAGGCGGAGAGGGCATGTCAGCGAAGATGCAATGATGCCACAGGTTCTTTTCCCAAGCCAAGAACTGGCAACCGATGCCTGACGTTGATAACGGCGACTCCAAACGAATCGTGTCTGGGCGAAACTTCGATATTTGCCCGATCCAGACAACGACACGGTCTCCTCAAGCAATTCGCGTGTACACGGGACGTCTGTACAGCCATGTTCACATCGCAGTTCCTATGTCCGAGCTGCATTCGGTCGACCTCTCTGCGCCTCGTACTTGTTCGTAATACAGCATGTACGCGCATCGGAGTGTCGTCCGCTGTTGCAAGGCAGGGCCCTTGCAGATCTCGATTAGTCTGAACTCCTTGTGAACAGGCCTTCAACATCCCGCCGGGCCTGGATGCTGAGGATCCCGAGACGCCCGCGCTGCGAGGCTTCAAGACGTCAGTCTCTCAAATGCCTCACGGAGCACGCCCTGTCGAGTCTTGTGTATTTCCACGTTGCCACCATAGCGTGACATCAGCTCCAGCATCCGACGGATGTCATCCCGGAAAATCTTGTCGTAGTCCGCATCAGAGATCGTGTTCATTGCCAGGAGGTTGACAATCAAAAGGCTCTCTTCAAAGGCACGATGCTATGCAAACGGCAGACGAAACGATCAGCGATCAGTAGGGCACGAGAACAGACGACACATACCTGATATTCCCACCAAACACCCGCTTCGATTTCGAATAAGCCAAAAAGCTTGAAGAACGCACACAGTGCTTCATGAGCTGCTTCGAGAGCTCCCTTGACGTTGACCTCGACCTCTTGTGCAGCATTGTCTGATGCTTGTAGTAGTGCCAGACAGTGATAGTAATTTGAGGTCAAGAAGAGATTCTGACGGACAGCTCGCGGATTCGATGCAACCTGTTGTTGTAAAATCCCGTAGTCCAGCACCGTCAAGTATGCCGGGAATGACTTATAAAGTCTTCGAAACGCAGCCACTAAAGACTCCTTGTGTCTTGGACTGTTCGCTACGGGAAGCGATAGTGACATGGGGCTTGAAAGGTTCTCTTGAACAAGGTTGCCCAGGTGCCACATCGCTCTCATATATGAAACGTCCTGTTTCATGGAGGCTAGATCTACCAGATGATGAGGCTGAGCCGGTGCGAGCTGTTCGGAAAGCTGCGGTGCTATCGCATTGATGCTCATCAAATTCTCGACGCGCGAATGCGTGCAAAAGCTGCTTTCCAGGCCTTCGTTACTCTGCTCGTTGTCGTCAGAGAGTGATTCCACAGGCACATCGCTGTGGGTAGTCGTTGGTGGCATCTTCAAGAGGGTCGCAGCGCTGGTGTCTTGGAAGAAGACCGCCTGCCAGAGTTTCCGTCTTTGCTGCTTCTCCAGTATCGAAGCCTCCGGCACGACCAACTCAGGATCGCGGTGGAGCCGCATTGCGTATGCTTGGCGGAGGTGTATGCCTGCCCAGGCGTAGGCGTCCGAAGCATGATTGTCGTTCATGAGAAAGTATGCGATCAAAAGCATGGCTTGAATAGCACGAATGGATGTCCGATTTAAGTAGGAATAGACTCGTAAGGCTTGATTCGCCGCCGAGCAGTAGAACTCCGCTGTTTGCGAGCGCTCCTCATATGAGAATGTCATGAATTGTGTCCCAAGTGCGTACATAGCAAAGTGTAGAGCGATCAGAGAAGCATCAACATCGCCCTTCGCCTCTGACGGGAGTGCCCAGAAATTCTCATAGTCCGAGTAGAAAGTTCTTCTGTGTATGAATGGATACACGGGATCGACTACCTCGAAGAACTTGGCGATCAAAAGGTCTGCTTGGTCCTTGCTTGGAAGCACTGAGATCACCTCCGGAAGCCCGCCTTGGCAAGTCCAGTAGTTGGAGAATGGATGCTGTGATCCTACGCCGAAGACGTTTGAGGGAGAGCTTTGCGTGAAAGGTATGTTCGAGACCAAGAATGGCGATGCTCCTTGTGAAGCTCCTTGGGTTGGGCGAGGGGGCCGATCGATGGATGGACCCAGTCCATTGGCAGCCACAGTAGGCGAGGTCAACGTCGTTGATGCCGTGCTCGCCTTGCGAATCTTGCTGGATGGTTTTGTCACGTATCTGGCCTTGCTGCCGCCATTCTTCCGGTCTGCGGAAGCAATGAGAGTGGCCACTGCAGTGTATTCGCACTCGGACTGTCTCTTTACGCACGCCACTGCGACACGTACATCAGCGTGATGTAGTTGACGGAGGACAGCTTGTACTGACAGCAAGGTCGCGCACGATCACATTTCGTCTTGCGCTCTACACATTCCAGACAGGACAACGTCGGCTGAGAAGCGTTAGCATCATCTTGCCAGTGATAGGCCAGAGTTCTTACTTTGTTCCGACGCTGCTTGGGCTTCGTTCTTTGCGGTGCTTGCTGCTCTCCATCGACAGCAGACGTTGCCGTGACAGATGTAGGCGATCCGCCATTGTGGTTGGGAGCAGACGTGCTGATTGGCAGCGAAAGGCCATCGAGCTCTTCGTCTTTGGCAATACGTCGAAGATCACCCGCGTCAGCCATGCTTGACACAGGCGCACAAGCCTGTCCGGGAATTACTCTCAACGACGGCTGTAACGATGTCGTGGCATGGGAGCTTGTGGCTGATCGGGGTCTCTGCCGAGGTTTAGACGAAATCCTGGCGGCGGAAAGAGGGAAGGCACGACGAACGGCTGTGACGACTCACTTCGTCGACAAAAGAGCAACGACATCAGTCTAGAATTCAAGGGCCTGACGAGCGCAAGCATCCTCTGCAATTGTTGTTGACAGCCCCGCTAGACAACTGTGGGCGGGGACTGAAGACCAACAAGTGACGTGATATAGGGCTATGGTCTGCCTTGTTCGGTGCCTCACAAGTAGTGACACTACAGTAGTCTACCCATTCTATTGCTTCTTCTCAAAAATGAAGAGCGCCTCGTCTTTCCCAGCGAAAGACGGAAGCGGCACTTGCAGGACCTTTTCCCACGACGGCATCTCTCTACCCGTCCAGTCTGCGATCGTCTCTGACTTGAATGCCGTGAAGCCACTGGAATTTTGAGCGCCTGCTGATATGATCGTTGTTCCGCCTGCACGCGCCCGTTAGTCGCGTTCAAGCAAATGAAAGGCTTGTCCGCATTACTCACGATATGCCTTGAGCATCTTCGACGTGAAGTCGTTTCCAACCATGGGATAGACTAAAAGCAATACATCGTCAAGGCCTCCATTGTTCTGCTGTAGCCACTTCGCACCGTCGACCTCAATTGTATCAGCCACCCACAACGTTCTCCACTCACTGAGTCCATTATCGATTGGCGTAACCGTCATCTTCTTCTTCGGATTCGAGTCGAAGCTGCGGAGAGCATAGCACCAGTATCCATTGCCGCTCCCGACATCGAGGATATTACGGCCTCGCGCGACCTGCTGGATGAAGGCCAGAGACTCGTAGGAGGGCACAACGCAGCCGAAATGGTGATAAAAAACAGGAAGTATCGCGTGGCTTATCTTGACTTCCGCCGTCTTTTCCTCCGGTCCTGCCCATTCCAGATTTTGACATGCCCAAGCCCATACGTCAAAGTAGGGATTCGGATGTGTCTTCGACTTGCTCACGACAAGCTTGCGCGAGTCGTCCGGTGGCGCATATAAAGCTAACAGATGTTTTGCGACATCCTCCCGGACTGTGCCTTTCTTCGCGTTGGAACCCAGCGCTTTCAATGCCTTCGAGGTGTTCGTTGTCGGGCGGAAGATGTCGACGTATGCGGCGATATCAGCTGAGGATGGCGGCGGCCTCTAGCAGAGGTGAGATTGAAGTCGCATTGCTGGCGGTCGGAGCAGGACCTACTGGTTGGCCTTCGCTCGTCTTGTACCAACCATGAAGACCATTATTACCACCGGCTGCTACGTGAGCCTGGGCTTGTTCGAGTGAGACCGCAGCGACTGCTTTATACACATAGTTGTCTCTCGAAGGCAGGCCGAATGCTGTCTGGATGGATTTCTTGAAGTCATTGTCGCTCGGTGCGGTGATCTCGCCTTTCGCCCAGGCCTCGAAGAAGCGATCCGGATCGAAGGTCGACGAGCCCTCTGTGCGAGCTGATCGTGGTATCTGAGGCATTGATGGCGTGGGATGTGACTCTGCGGGCAAGGTCACGGTCATGGCTGGGCAACCATCCCGGCTGAATTCCGACCTCAATCGTACAAGCGGCTCCACCTTCCTTTCCCCTTCGTACACACACACACACACACACACACACATCCACCTCACTTTGGCCCATGATTGAGTCACCTGTCATCGATGCCCATACTCGCACTGCATGCTGACGCCTCGTCTGATAGTTTGAGATGTCATGTACGCCTTTGCAACATGAAAAACTGTTTGCTTCGCGGCTTGTGGACCGCAACGGCGAGATATGCTTGGGCAAGCACCATTCTGCTTGGTGATACGGCATGAGAGACCGCTCAGTACGTTCGCTCAAACGAGTTCATCTGCAAGCATCCGCGAACTCAAGCTCAATGGCGACCCAACGTGCGGGTGATGTTCTGGCGAGGTTACCTCGCTCATTTCCGACCTTTTCTTGTCATTCCCAAGCGAACGATCTGACTTGATCAACATTCTTGATCTACATCATCTCTTGCGCAAATCGAAGCCTTGGTCAGACCACCCGTCGCCCACCCTCAGCCCTACCGAAGGCTCGATATAAAGGCCTTTCCCAGCCATGGAGTTGTGGCGATTTGCGCATCAAGCCATGCCAAACATGTTGCAAGCTCAATCACTTTCTCCCAGGCCTCCGGGCATCAACCGTGGTCTGCAGACCAAGAATGCCATGATAACAGTGCAGGAGTACACTTTGCTCAGCTTCCTGCCGGGCTTGTATCGACAAATCGTGCAGGCGTCCTACGACACCGGAGCCGTCATCGATCACCTCGTCTCGACCTCGCCTGAGATTTGGCCTCGAACGGGATGGAACCCGTGAGTCTGATTTGTGCTTCACATTCGTTTCGTGAGCTTACATCTCCCGTGCCTAGTCTCTACGAAGCGGAGCTCGCCGACGCCTACCTGTCCATCATCCGGACGCTTGCAAGATCATCTTCTGGCGAAGCCGATGTCGTGGTGTCCGAGGCTCTCATGTCCAAACTCGAAGGGGCTATGGCGTTGGACAACAATGATACACGCATGAGGGGCGGTCGCTTTATCCATCGACGGAGCCAGCACTTATTCCGCTGCTTAGCCGAAGTCTCGCATCAAGCCAAAAGCTCGAAAATCGGGAACGTCCTGGCACAGTTCTTCTACAGATACGCTTCTGAGATTGCTTCGGTCGATCAGTCGTCGGCGCTTTGCCAGTGGTGCTACGCACTCTTGCGTGCCACTACAAGGGATGTGGATCGCTACGATTGCCTCAAGCGAGTACTACGTGTACGGCCGGACTTGCCGGCCAGAATAGCTGGGTCAGGTAACAAGGCGCACAAGGTGGCCCAGCTGCTTGACCGAGTCGCCGCGAATATGAGCAGAAGAGACCTCAAGCCTCGAGTGGAGGCCTTGGACTGGCGTTACCCTGAAGTACGTGAGAGGAGCAGGTCCAGAGGCCGGCAGTTGACGCTATCTGACGGACGTCTCGCTAGTGATCTGGGATATCACGATGAAGACGATGTTTTGGCCTTGCGCGCTTTGCAAGCGGAACGTGTGCTGATTGCACGCGAGGAGGAGGGCAGGAGGATGTTGCAGCTGACACTGGGCCGCCACAACAACAATCGATTGGACACGGTTCAGGATGGAGGACTTGGCGATGTGGGAGATGTATTCATACCACGAGCGGCACTACCACTCTCGCTGACTGAGGCTGAGATTGATATCTGAGAGATGCGGCGTTGGGTTGTATGGTGTTGAGATGTATTTTACGTCTATCTGTTCCGCTATGGGCCTTTCGCTAACTGAGTTTGATCATGCTGAGGGTTTCCGAGCTTTACAGTAGTACAGGTCTATGGTCGCGTAGAGAGCTGTGTAGCTTACTTTAAATGCAGCATGACATGCTATCTGAAGGCTCATGCTGAATACGCTCTGAAGATGCTGCTGGGCACTCATGATGGGTAAGTCTCCGAAGGGTGCAAGGCTTGCGGCGCCTGAGACTGTCTCGGCCTGTTGCAGGTCTCAGTCTGTATCGCTGTGTTTTCCGAACATCGCTGACCCTCATACCCTTTGATGTTCGGCATAAGGCGGAGGTGCAGCACCTTTAGCACCGTTCACCATCTCAAACGCTTGAGCACGAATACGCTGCAACTCTTTCCTTGTTCCCTCCAAGTTTGCCGCAGCATTCCTCACTCCAGCATCGGCCGACTTCTGCCGGCTAGCTTGTTGGTCGAGTTGGCTCTTCAGATGGTCGATAGCGTTGTGCAATTGACCGTTTGAGTTCTTGATTCGATCATGCTGATCCATGTCACTGAAGATGTTGTCGAACATGACATCGCTGAAAAAGTGACCATGGTCGATATTGATCTCGGTCAACTGCTCAACCGCAGGTTGAATTCGGCGGGCTTCCTCCATATGGCGGAGTGTCATGTTGACGTGGTTTTGCGCCTGGTCCAAATGTTAGCACGGTATTGGGCACGCTGAGCGGAGCTCACGTACGTTGGCCAACGCGTCTCTCTCCATCATGTCGACGAAGGTGCCGCCTCCAAACATGTCTGCTCGACTCATGTCCAGAGCGTCTTCCATGGACTTGGCCGCTTTGAACAAAGTCTGATCAGCACGCTGAAGCGCTTGCAAGGCCATATTCTCCGTGCCGATCTGAGCCTGGGACTGGTCGAAGTGCTGCTTCGCCTGCTGCAGGTTCGACTCCATCTGATCCTCGCCAGGAATGTCGGGTGTCGGTCCATCGAAGATCGATTGATACAGAGCGTCCAGAGCAGCTTGCGCCTTGTCGTGTCGCTTTTCCTCGGAGTCAAGGTGGCTATGATCTTTCTCCGCCGCGGCGAGTGCAGAGGCGAGTTCGTCGCGGGATTCTTTGGCCGATCGCTCTGCTTGCCAGGCGTCTAGGAACTCTCGTTCTTCTTTTTCGGACCTCGATTCGAACTTCGCTTTGCCCTTCGATCCGCCGAGCTTGTGCGCCCAGCTTTGTCGAGGTTAGCACAATACTAAGTAGTCTCGACCGTGGAAGGCTTACCGCTTCACGTTGGAATCTCGGTACTTGATGTGATCCTCGAGTGTAAAGTCAGATCACAGAATCGTCAGACTGCTTGTGTTTCTGACACACCTTCTTCTCGTCTTCGGTGATTTTGTGAAGTCGTGCGAGCTCCTTGTCAGTACTGGCAATCTGAGCCTTGAGGTCCGCGATGTACGAGACGTTCTGTCCCAGCGATGAAGGGGCATAGTCTGTTACAGACAGCTCTGACAAGAGCTCTGCGTTCTTGTCTGCGGCTTCGCGCAACGTGCCAGAGAGCTGAGACATTGAGACAGTACGGCCGATGAAATAGTCTGCTTGCTATCAGGAATGAACGGAAAGTGTGAGAATGAATATGCCAACCTTTTTGCGCCCCACCGCGCATCTATATACCGTACCCAAGGTCTCCAGAGCGGCTCCGCAGCCTACAGTTTTCGTGTCTATCAAACCCAATGCAAGGAGCTATCGCGCTTCGGCGACTTTAATTGGCCGAGGCGAAAGAAGGATTCGCGAATGATGGTGGCCAAGACTGGGAGAAGTGGCAGTGTTCACTATTCCTCCACTTCAACAGCCCGAATATCCATCTCGGCGCGAGATGTTGTGACACTGCTGCGACTGAGGCAATGTTGCAACTTGCAAGCCAATTAAAATGCTGTACGGCCACAACGGCATGACTGCGCCACAGCTCAGGACTTTTTCTCCGACGACGAAATGGTTGGTTGATTCTAGCCCCAACGATCCTCATCGTCACGGTCGTCAACATCATAGCGGGCTTCGGTGGTCGCATGCTCTTGATTTGCATCTCCGTTCATAGCTGCCGCATTGTCCGGATCAGCCTCCATCTTCTCGTCGGCAACATTATCTGTGCCATGTCCCATCTTGAAATCCACGTTTCTTGAATCAGGCAAGACTTCTGGCTTCTTGTACCACGAAAGCTCGATTTTTCCTGCAAGTGGGAAGTCTGCTGCTGCTGCCGCTGCCATAAAAGACTCGGCTTGGTAGCGCTGTTCAAACGAAACCAGTGCTGCATCTGACTTTTCCGGATTTTTGGAAATTGATGTGCTTGTCTCGGGAGAATTGAAGAGGATCCATGAGCGCAATGCTTCTTCTCCTTCTGAGAAAGGCAGCCCTTCTTTGAACTCCACAGAGACAGTCTTGGGTCGATTGTCGAGCCTCACGACAGCACCGCCACCACGGCCACCTCTAAATCCAGGATGGAATCCTCGGCCTCGTGCTCGTCCCCTGAAGCCACCTCGACCTCGCGGAATATAAGCACCATGTTCCCAGCCATTCGGAGTCTGAGCTGCGATAGGATCGATTCCAAGGGCTTTCGCTTCGGCTTCAAGCTTTGCAAGTGTCTCCTTCAGCCCTTTTGTTTGCTCGTTATCCTCCTTGGCTGGTTCTTCCATGGGTGTATCTTTCCCCTCCTTTTTCGCCAGAATGGCGTTCATCTTTTCGCGCTCTGCCTCAATCACTTTCAACCTCACCTCGAGCTCTTCCTTTTGACGTCGCGCATCGTCACGCTGTCTCTTCTGCTCGTCGTGCCTGCGCTGAGCCTCTTCCTGCTTCCTTACCAGCTCTTCCGGATCGATCTGAGGCTCGACTGCACCTTCACTCCCGTTTCCTCGTGGCGCTGCCTGACCATTGAGTGGTTTCGGAAGTCCGTCAGGCTTGTACCAGTAGACCTTCACGAATCGATTATCGAATACCACCTTCGGACTGTCATATGCTGCTTTTGCTGAATCGTAGTCCGCGTATTTGACAATCGCCACTCGTTTGTACGCTTGCATGGTAACCTCTTCAATGGGCCCAAAGTCGTCGAAGAAGTCGCGTACGGACTGCTCATCGAACTTCTGCTCGGGAATCTGCTCGACGACCACCGTCGTTACCGATCTGTCACTGTTTGGACCGTTGTGAGAGAATTCAGCACGCCTTCCGCCGCCACGAAAATTGGCGTTCCCTCCACGATTTCTCTGTTCACCTCGTCCACGGGTATTGGGCGATGTGCTAACGATTCCTGTACGAATTGGCTGTGGGTGCATAAGTCCAGCCTGCGTCGGATCGTATGGAGCAGTCCCACCAGGGACGACGAACGGATCATTGCCATGCTCGTATTGACACGAGGCGCCGCGAGCACAGAACCCTTTCGTATCGTAGTCGCGGCAGCGTCTCGCGCCCGTGCCGTTCATGGTGTTTGAAGCCAGTCCTGGCATTCCGAATCCGGGAAAGCCGGGCATTATGTCGGCCATAGCTCTTTGCATCGCCAGAAGCCCAGCCACTGGATCATTCGGGTCCAGGCTGCTGAAGTCGAAGGGAAGCATGCCAGGAGTTTGTGACTGGGACTGCACCTGTTGGTTCCTGCTAGCGAATCCATCAAATACTCCTCCTCTGCTTCCTCCTCCCCTTCCTCTTCCTCCCCGACGCGCCTGTTTCACGGGACGATCGCTGCTGTCGAAAGCATTCAGGCGTCCAAACTGAGACTCATCGCGCTCGGTATCGTGCAGTGCGCGCTTGCGCGACTTGTTGTGAGGTTGTAGAGAGGAATGTTGCGATCCGTTCGAAGTAGCGAGAAGTGGGGGCGGTTTGTAAGATGGATCGTATGATTTTGCGGCGATTGCGGCGAAGAGATCGTTGACAAAACCGGTCGCGCCGTCACCGAGGAAGTCTTGCAGGTTGGAGACGCAACTTTGCTGCGCGACCGCTTCAGGCTCGTCCGTCTTCACCAGTGCAAGCACATAATCGGCGAGAACATCACTGTCTGCGTCGCTTACGTCCTCGAGCCGTTTGATGATCCAGGTCCGGAGCAGCTCGGACTGCGCATCGTTCAAGAGCATCCTGGACCTAGAGTCGCTGTTTGGAGCGCAGCGGATTGTCGTGAGAGGACCAAGTCTGTCAGGTGTGCAAAGTAGTTTGAGGAAGTTGGTGGAGCTTCAATGGACAATTTGGAGAGCTAGTCAGACGGGACGGGCGCGCGCTAGCACGGAGACAGCTCCGCCCGGCTTCTGGCTTTGCATGTGATCATAGCTCCACCACCGCACCTGCACATCCTCTTGGAGATCATTGCGACAACTGCGATTCGAACTCGAGAAGGAAACGACCGGCCCACCCATATCGCACCGCACTGGTCCAGGTTGAAGCTCGAGAACTACTCCAGGGACATGCCAACAACATGACGCACGTGCAATTGACGGCGTACGCGACCAGGAACGATGTCTGGCTTGCAGGCACAACCGCTCAGCGGCGAGGGCCAATTCAACTGGGTATTCCAGGTTGAGATTCTCGTCATCGGCGTGCTTGCGCTCTTCTTCTTGTTCTACTTCAACCGCCTATTCGCCACTCTCGTGTCTTACGCAATTCGATGGTACACTTGGCGCAATTACAAGGCATACATCGACATATCCTCGCTTCAGATTAGCTTGCTCGGAGGCCGTATATTCTTCAAGAGCATACGATATCACGCTCACAACGTCACGGTATACGTCTACGAGGGCCACATCACCTGGAGGTACTGGTTGCGACTAGTGCAGGAGGCCGAAGTCTTCCAGGGTATTGACCTCGCAAGCGATAGACGGTCCCCGAGTACAGCTACGGACACCGAGGACAGCCCCGAGAGGGATCACGAGAAGCCTCGGAAGCGTGCAAGAAGTATTGGAAAGGAGGAGAAGGCTTCCACCAAGCCTAAGAAAGAGTTGCCTTGCAGGATATCAGTGAAGGTGGCAGGCGTTGAAGCTTTCATATACAACCGCAGTCCTCTCTACGACAACATTGTTGAAGCTACGTTTGGGAAGTCGACGGACAATCGCTCAGGCTCTGAACATAATGGCCATGCTTCTCCACCAACGTCAGAGTCTGGACTTGGGACGGACCTCGGTCAGAAAGACCAAGTTGAAAAGACAGGGACTCAGAACACATCCGCGAGCGCTATGTTTCCAGAAAAGCCGGAACTGCCTTTCTTCTTGCGCATCTTCCCTATCAAGGTCGAATGTAGACGTGCTGCAGCGGCTATCGGCAACGAGAACACAACAAACGTACTGGTGGCAAAGGCAGAGAGGTCTCAAGGCTCCGTCGATGCAGGCCATGCGGGTCCTTTGGACGCATGGAAGTTACTGTTCAACTTCACGGTCGAAAAGGTAAATGTTGCCATGAAGCCGAACCGGGATTTCAAGGCGCACCAACTCGATGCCGCTCAACAGATTTTGCACGACAAGGCGCTCGGTCAGGAACCCTCCCACAGCAGACCTGTCGTACGCACAGCACGCAAATTACGCAGCAGGCTGAGCAAATTTGGAGCGTTCTTTCGCAGGTCTAGTGATAGCGCAGCCTCTCTACGCGCTGCATCCGTGCAGATGGGCGATGGAGGACCACGATCCGGCAATAATTTCCAAGGACTCGCTTCAGGCGCGGCACAGTGGCATGGTCTGAAACGTTACCTTGATGACAACGACGTGAATGAGCACGACGAGTGGCAGGATGTCGAGTACGCCAAAGCCTCACAGCTTGCAGAAATCGAAAAAGTGGCCATGCGCTTTTACTGGGACATGGCAGGCCTTGTGCGTGAGCAACAGATCGATCCTCAGTCTCCGCTGAGTACAAAGTACGAGGATGATATAAACGGCTCTCCGCCGCCGGAATATGGTATGGATCTCGGCATCCATGGAGGTTTCGTGGTCTACGGCCCGTGGGCTGACCGGCAGCGCGTGAATCTTCAAAGCGTCTTTTTTCCGGCTCCTTGCGTCGATGCCGCACCAGCGAAGCCTCTTTTGCCTGGCGAGTTCCGAGTCTGCACGATCTTCAAGATCGTCGTCATCGTCGAGGAGGACGTTGTACTCAGGTTACCTTCACGAGAAGAGTCGAAGGATTCTCGGTGGAAAGGGCGTGCAGACAAAGCGGCAAGACCGACAGACAATCAAAGCAACGAAGCCAGCAAGGGCGGGCATTGGAAGAAACATCGAGGAAAGTGTCGGAAAGGAAAGCAAACCACAGCGCCTGTGGATGCACGGCCGTACGGCTGGCTCGATATCACCGTCAAGAAGGATACGGTTGTCAACTATGTCATGGACATGTTTCCTCGGTCTGTGGGCTATCGAAACACGCTCGATCTGGACGTCAAAGGTCTTGAAATGTCATCAAGCGTGAATCACGGCCTCTTGTGGCAATCAGGGCCGCTGGCTCTCGAAGCCGACATATCACAACCTCTGACCTGGAACTCCCTGCGAAAGTGGCCGTTCAACATTGTCGTGAACAATATGGAGCTCTTCATCCTGCGCGATCACCTATTCCTCATCATCGATCTGGTCAACGACTGGGCATCTGGGGCACCCTCCGAGTTCTTCACTTTCGTCCCGTACAACTACCAGCTCGACCTCACCTTCAAGGATTTTGTGATGTATCTGAACGTCAACGATGCGAACATCATCAACGACCCGGCGGATTTCGAACGTAATAACTTTCTTACAATCGAGGGTCAACTACACGCGATCCTTGGCATTCCGATGGAGAACTATCGACCGAAGACGAATGCAATCACCTTTGATGTTGTCGGACATGACATGCGCATGCAGATGTTCAGCCCGCCGGGCAGCACTTTGCGTGCCTTCGTCCAGCAGAAGACTATGGTGGAATTGCCAGGGCTGACTTTGAAGGGCTCGTACAGCTCCAACCAGGAAGCCAAAATCGGCAACGTCGATGTGCTTCGTATGGACATTGTTGGAAGTGGGCTTACGCTTCAAGCTTACGGCTTCTTCGTTCGACAGCTGGTCAGCCTGAAGGAGAACTACTTCGGCGACTACATGCATTTCAAAACTCTGGAAGAATTTCAAGGTGCAAGCGACGACTTGGAAGAAGCAAATCGAAAGACAGCCAGTTTCCCCAAGCCCTCTTCGATCAATGAACTGGATGTCATTCTCTGTATTGTGGCAGAGGACGCGACTGTTTTTATTCCTACGAACATCTATTCCTGCGAGGAGTATGTGCGCATCGACCTTCCGCGAGCTGAAGTAGATCTCCGTATCGCCAGCTACTACCTGGATATGAGTCTTCAACTATCGCCATTGAGCTTTCTTTCGGGGACCGCGGCATCGGACGACACGGACGATGCAGCGGAGAACGCATCTGGTACCCAGCTCTTCGTAGCTCACGTGGACCTCAATGGACACCGTGCCTTTGGCCTGCCCCCGAATGAAGACGCATACGTCAGCCAGTGGGACACCGACATTGGCAAAGTCACGGGAGAGCTATCGACGACCTTCGTTCGTGATCTTGCGCTGGCCGGACAAGCGTTTGCGTTTAGCATCGGCGATGCGGAGAACGCATTGCCCGTCAGTTCACCAGCTGTCGCGCTCGATGCATCTTTCGTCCATGTACGCACTGACTACGTACGACTCTGGCTACACGTGGGCAAAGACGCCCTGCTACTTCACCTCGATCCCATCACAGTGGAGACGTCGGACTGGGCCAGCAACAGTTTCTCGCGGCGCGTCAATGTCATCGTTCCGAAACTCACACTGGCGTGCGTAGATGGGCGTAGCGCAACTCGGAATCGCCTGCGCGACAAGCGGAGGCACCTTGCGAGGACCTATGCATTCTTTCAGACCGGCATGACGGTCGATGTGCTTGGGCGGAAACTGCACTTTGATGTGGAGACGAGAAATCAGCAGAGTCATTTCAGGTTGCATGACCAGCGAACGAACAGATTCCCATTCCTGATACGACCGGAGATTAAAGCTCCGATCAAAGAGGAGGATGAGCTGCCTTTCGAACCTCCGGCAATGCCATATCCACCGATGCCTGTCCCATTGAAGAAGTCGGCTACTGGTGCCCATCGACCAGCCTCTTTAAAATCCAGCATCAGTGCAGTCGGCGAAAAGCAACTGCGCCACATGAGCTCTCACAACTCACTGGCTTCGTCTCTTCGCAATGGTCGGCTTACAACGCTTTCTGCGCGGCCAGGCGTTCGCAACAGGACCTCGGAGAGATCCACCGGTGGTACTTCTGCCTCGTTCCACTCTTTTCGTGTCAGCAGCCGCTCGAGCTCGTCCAGGTCTACTCGTTCACGCCAGCCTGGTCCAAATCCTGCTGAGATATCTCGACCTGGTCTGTCCTTGTCCACCATGGCTTTCTCAAGCTCGTACTCAGAACCGTGCTATCCAATGGAAATGGTAGAGCCTGACGAGAGCAACGTCCCTGGGTTTCCTGCATTGCCCAGGCAGGACGAGTCGGAGTCCGAGGCATCATTAATTGTGGATGCAATAGAGGACATCAAGATCGACCAGGACGCAGAGCACCAGAGCATATTCATCAAGATCGTGCCAGGTATCCGGGCCTATTTGGAGCCGCGTGTGGCGACCACTGTGTCCGAACTGGTTCGGAAAGTCCTCCCTCGGAACCCTCGCGAAGTGATGGACGATTTCCAGATTGGATTGATGGGCGCCGTGCAGAGCAGCAGTCTGTCACGCAATGGCCGCCCACTAGTCCTTGAGGTTCAATGCGAATTGCAAGGAGCTCACATGCGCATTGCGACGGTAGACCACGACCAAATTGAGGATCAAGTCGATCTTATCATGGACTCCCTCGAGACACATGTCAGGATCCGAAATCGCCTGTCCGAAGACGAGTCCGCGCATTGCCTGGCCTTACATACATTGCTCTCAAAGCTCGATCTAACGTTGAAGCAATGCCGTGACTCATCGAAGGCGGCTCCTGCTCTGCACTTTGGAATCAACGATGCTCTAGTGTGGTTTGCTCTTGCTGATACGGACGCTGTGCACCTTTCGCTTCGAGAAACTTCGTTGATGCTGGACGGATCCCAAACGACCTATATCACTCAACTTGCCATGAAGCTGATGCCAGTCGCGGCCGATGTCATATCTAGATTCGAGCGGAGCTCTCAGCAGAAGCTCGCCCGATTGCAGCTGCTCGCATTTCTTTTGACGCAGCATAGCGAGCAGATTAGCGACCCGGCATTCATGGCGCGTATGGTCTACACACTGCGTGCCTTTCCTGACCATTTTCGGAACACCGATTCGTGGAAAATTCTCTCAAGGCTCCGCTATGTCATGCAGAGTCTGCCTCAGAGTGTGTTTGATGAGCTTGAGGAGAGCGTCAAAGTGGAGAGCATCGCTGCTGCCGACGACGAGACCATCAAAGCTCTCGCAAGCTGGACGCAATGGCGGAATTGGGATGTTCCCAACGCCAATCAAACGTTTGCTTCGAAAACCCTTACCGGCTCGAAGGAGGCCAAGAAGTCGAAGTCTGCCGAAGCAAAGCCTTTGACCGTGACTGTCCAGTCAGGGATCCTCAGAGTCGCAGTCGAGCATTCTGGTGGTACGAGCGACGTGGTGATGGAGGAAATGTCGCTGGGCGCCGAGAACACTCCACCGATCCGCCCTGAAGGTTTGCTGCTTGTGGAGGAGAACCGCCGAACGCAAACTCTCCTACAGGTGCAGACCGGGACTACAGCGCTTCATTTGGACTGGACGTTGCTCACGATCGCTGAAGAGGTTTTGGCAAATGTGGACAAGTCTCGACCACAGTTGTCCCGATTCAAAACTTCAGAGTCGAGGACTACGTCACAAGCGTTGGAAGATGGCCTTTCGCGACACGATGTCAGCGTTGTGCTATCGACCGACACAGGGTCGATCACATTGCAAACGCCTAATCTGAGGCACGTGTCTCGCGCGGACGGGTTGAAACTGTCATTGATCGGGACTAGCGAAGCAGCTGAAGACGATTACGGGCAGTGCGTATCGGCGCTGCTCAACTTCGATACAGCAGTGACCGAGCTGCACGGACCCACCACTCGCTTGTGGCAGACCCTCATCACATCGCCCAGCTTGTACATTGATCACCTCCAAGCCGCTGCAGGAGGTCACAACCCTCCGTCGGTGACGCTGGCCATTGCGTACGAAGATCTGCAGGTCGCAGTCAATGAACAGATTCCAGGAATCCTGCATGTCATCGAAACCGTCATCGTAGACGAGGTCGCCCAGATCCAAAGGGTCATCAAGATTGCATCGCCTGGGGCAGGCCCAAACTCTTCAGAAAAGAAGGCCATGCGCCCGACTTCAGCCTCTTCTACGAGATCCCAGCTGCCAAAGCTCAATCTCGCTGTGCTTTCCGGCAATCTGCACGTAGAGGTGTCCCTGCTTCAGGCCCTGAGCTATCAGCTGCAAGGTCACGCTGCAAGCTTCCGAATGGCGCCCAATCTGTCGAAGGATGAAGAGTTCAGCATCGACTTCGACAGTGGCCGCCAGAGTCATGCGTTTGTGAACAGTTCCGGCAACGAGCGTCACACGCAGGGAATTGTCGAGGTGCCTCCCATCAACGGAAATATCGGACTCGAACTCGGAGAGGATCAAACTGCGATCTCTGTCGCATCAACTATTGACACGGTTGAAGTTGACGCGGGAGCTATACAAGGCCTTATTGGAGTGTTGAACCAGCCAGAAGTGCAAAGTGTGATGTCGGCCATCCAATCTGGCGTTGAAGACATTAGACTGCATGTGGCCGAAATGTTCCCAGAAAAGAAGCCAGACCTCGAGCGAAGCCGTCTGGAGCGTCACATCGCGTACGACGGTCGCATCGCAATGCTCGGGGTGCGCGTGTCTGCTACGACACCAGCGGGCAACGGCCACTCGACCGCTGAGGTCGAGTTCGGAATTGGTCCTGTGCATGCCACCGCCTCGAATAGAGCTCTCGCATCACAGACAAACTCGCTCATACCAGAGGTTCGTGCTCACATCCAAGGAATAGGCGCCAGTCTTCACATCAAGAACCGTGGACAATTGAAACCATGTGGAAACGTGAGCATGGACATCGGCATGCAGTTCAGCAACAAGGTGGACGAGGAGCACTTGATCAAACGCGAATTGAATGTGCGAAGTGACGGCATGGAGGTCAACGCATATCCCGACACTGCCTCGACCATTATCGATGTTATAAACCACTTGCAAGATCGAATCAAGCATCTCGATGTATCGAAAGAGGTCGACTATCTCCGCCGACTACGAGACAAACGCAAAGACACTGTACTCCAGAGGATCAAGGGCAAGCAAGGTTGGACATCAGACGAAGAGTTACCGTTCTCTCCAGCCGATCTTTTATCCATCAAGACAAATGTCTTGCTCACAGATATCCAGGTCTGCTGGTTGGTCGATGATTCATTTGCAGCAACCTCGAGCTCCAATGTAGACGATTTGATCTTCTCCATCGAGAGTGTGCAATTCACGACGAAGGCGGGTAGTCAAGCTCGACTGTCAATCTATGATGTTTTGCTACAGCTTGCAAAGAAGCAGGAAAGTCGGATACAGCGATCATTGAATTCTGCACTCCTGCCTGAAGTAGGATTCAGTGTTGCCTATTGGAAACAAGACAAAGACCGGAGCTTGGCGTTCAAAGCGACTGGCAAGCCGCTTGATCTCCGCTTGGAGTCGAAGTTCATGTTGCCCCTCTCAGCTGCGCAGAGATCGATCGAGACGGCAATTGAGCATTTCAAGTCGGGAACGGCGACGTGGAAAAGCATGCCGACAGCTAGCGGGGCGCCCAGGAGGACGATGTTCGACACGAAACGAATGACTTCACTGCTCATCGAGGCAGATTTTGCTGGCGCACAAGTCTACTTGCAAGGGTCTCGACAAGACAAGACACTGCCTTCGCTTGCTGCTGCAGCTGCGAGACAGCAAGGCGCCAAGCATGGCCGTTATGGGCAATTTGCAGCCGATGGAGCTGTCATGAACACCACCCTGACGGCTCCGGGTATCGCTTTCAAGCTTGAGTACAACTCTCACGAAAGCCGATCGTCGATAAGTGGAGAGATCATGATCGATGCCTCGTCGAACAAGCTTCTCCCGAATGTGGTGCCGCTTATGCTGGAAGTCACGGAAAGCGTCAAGACCGTGATGCAGTCACAAAGTCGGAAGCCGTCATTGGCTGGAGACAAGCGATTGCCCACACCGGAGATCAAGGCACAGAAGTTCTTCGAGGACGATTCACTCGCCAACGCTGATCCTGCCAAGTTCTTCGGCAAGACCAAAGTGGATCTGGGATTCCGAGTATCCAAGCAAGAGTTTGGCTTGACCTGCCAGCCAATCGCAAGAGTTGATGCGAAGGCTTCACTAGACGACTTTTACGTGACGATGAACACCATCGACTCGGATGAGCACGGTCATTTCTTTGCCATGTCAGCCGTGGTGACCGGACTAAAAACTGAGGTGAAGCATATGTACTCGCGTGAGCCAACCTTCAGCTTCGATATGGACTCTGTTGTGCTTTCGGCGATGAACAACAAGCACTTGAATGGGAAGCCAGGCGTATCCGCGATCCTCAACATTAATCCTACACGCATCGTCATCAACGGCAAGCAATTCCAGGATCTGCTGTTGTTCCGAGAGATCTGGATTCCACCGGAGATACGCAACGCTGCTAGACAGTCATCTGCGAACCCGACCGCATCATTTCCTACGCCAAAGACCGATGACTTCTTTGTACAGCGCTATCAGAATGTGGCCGCGGCCGCTGCATTCCCCTGGGACGCAACGGTGTCCATCAAGAAGTTGGCAGTCGATCTTGATCTGGGTCAGAGTATCGGCAAATCGTCATTCACAATTGAGAATCTGTGGGCATCGCAACAGAAGTCTTCGAACTGGGAGCAGAATCTGTGCATTGGCCTGGACGAGATGGCGATCAACAGCACAGGCAGAATGAGCGGCTTCATCGAGCTGAAGAAGCTAGGTGTACGGACTTCGATCAAATGGCCAGAGGCTGAGACCGAAACAAGCGTGCGAACAACGCCATTCATCCAGGCTTCAGTCGGCTTCCAGAAGCTCAGAGCCAAGGCCGCTTTCGACTACCAAGCCTTTGCGTTTGCAGACATTGAGAGCTTCGACTTTCTCATGTACAATGTGCGCGAGCAGGGAGCAAGCGCAGATCGTCTGGTCGCCGTCCTGGACTGCGAAAAGGCGTACGTTTTCTGTACATCGACCAGCCCGGCCCAGGCGTTTGGATTGTATCAAGCTTTTGATCGTCTGATTCAAGAAAAGCAGACTGCATACGTGCAGTCGCTAAGGGACATCGAGAAGCACCTCCGCCGGGAAAGTACGGCCGTGCCGACACGCTTCGGGCCACAAACCCCAGATTCTCCGGTGCTGGCAAGGGAGAAGAAGAGCTCAATCTCCTTGCACACCGATGTGGTTGTCACTATGGGAGCCGTCTGCTTTGGAGTGTATCCGAGCACGTTCTTCGACAGTCAGATGCTGAAGCTCGAAGCAAACAACATTCAAGCTCGTTTCGCAGTCGGGCTGGAGAGAGGCATGATCACCAGCGGCCTGGGCATGACGCTCGGACAATTGCAAGTTGCGCTGTCCTCTGCTAGAAAGCTCACAGCAGTCCCCAAAGCGTTGGACGTGTCCGTCGACGAGGTCATTGCCAATGCCCTTAACGCGAAAGGAGGCATCATCCTGCGAGTGCCGAAAGTCGTGGCGTCCATGCAGACCTGGCAAGCTGCGGACACAAACAGCGTGGACTACATCTTCAAAAGTCTGTTCGACGGCAAGATCGACGTGGGCTGGAACCTGTCCCGCATCAACTTCATCAAAGGCATGTGGATGTCACACTCCCGCGCGTTTGCCTCGCGCACCGGCAAGGCCCTGCCCGAGTCGGCCGTCAAGATCACAGCTGGCACACAGAGCGCGGATGAGTCACAAGGTGGTGGCGAGAGCGATGCACAGCCGGAGAAAATTACGGCGGAGATCAACTTGCCGCAGTCACGGTATGAGTACCGCGCACTCGAGGAGCCCATTATAGAGACGCCGCAGTTGAGGGACATGGGTGAGGCCACGCCGCCGCTGGAGTGGATAGGACTGAACCGCGATCGGCTGCCGAACGTGACGCATCAGATCATTATTGTGAGCCTGCTAGAGGTGTGCAAAGAGGTGGAGGAGGCGTATGAGAAGATTTTGGGGTCGTCCTGAAGGGTGACGAGTGTATATTGGCGTTTGATGGAAAACTTGCTGCATTTTAGCGTGGCATTCCGGGACGAGATCGTGTGTATACAGAGAAGGTACATAATGCGTTGCTATGCGTTGCAGCAGACGCTTAACGTTTGCCGATCACTGAGAATACTGTTCCGAGAACGTGGTTGTTGGTTATTACAAGATCTGGATCCAGGGATCTGCTGATTTCTGTCTGGCTGACCAATGGCCACTCTACTTCGCTGGTTCGGGAGCGGCGGTGAGTCCCTTGCTTTCTGTTGACATGTGCAGACTTGCCTTGCGATGGTGAGTCAGAAGCAATCCATGTCCATTCGACTGCGTATTGGCTGGACGTATGCATTCACGAGTAGCAGATGCGTGCAATTCACGTCTCCGCCTGACCAAATTGGTGTGCGATACGAGAAACACGACGTTCAAAATGTGGCGAGCAACAGAAGATTGAGCTAGTGCCCAGAAAGGCTAGAGGCGGGGCAGCACTCGAATTCGAGGGCCACAGGCAGTGTGGGCGACGATTCTTTTCGCTCTCATCCTCTCCACCTTACTCCCCTCCCTCCACCACCGCTCCCTCACCCACCAGCGCCTACATAAAGGTCCGCCTTCGCCCAACAACCGCGGTCATCCTCATCTCACGCTGACCATCACCGCAGGCAGACAAATCTTCAGAGGTCGTCCCAGCGCGACACTCACATAGGCGAGAGCCCCACCAAAAACTTCTCACGAATCTGTGCTCGAGCACACAACCACCGTCAAGATGGTTAAGTAAGTCATCAGAAGATGGAAGACAAGGAGCCGGCAGGGGTTGGATATCTGAGGGCTTCGGGAAGTCGAGAAAGATGTTGGCCGCTGTGGATACACAATCGACTTCCTGAGGTCTTCGAGAAACACCACCCTCTGCTGGGCCTTGGAAACACAGTACGAGAATGTTGCTGACGGTCGTTTCTTCACAGCTTCACCACCGAGGAGATCCGTGGACGTAAGCATACCCCGAGATGCGCAATCTTTGGAGTGACCACTCTAACATGCTGCAGTCATGGACAATCCCAACAACATCCGTAACATGTCCGTCATTGCCCACGTCGATCACGGAAAGTCCACCCTCACCGACTCGCTCGTCCAGCGTGCCGGTATTATCTCCGCCAAGAACGCCGGTTCTGCCCGTTTCACCGATACTCGCCCCGACGAGCAGGAGCGTGGTGTGACCATCAAGTCGACCGCCATCTCTCTCTTCGGTGAGCTGCCAGAGGAGGACGATCTCAAGGACATCCCGGTCAAGACCGAGAAGAACGCTTTCCTGGTCAACTTGATCGATTCGCCCGGTCACGTCGATTTCTCTTCCGAGGTCACGGCCGCTCTCCGTGTCACTGACGGTGCCCTCGTCGTCGTCGACACCATCGAAGGTGTGTGCGTGCAGACCGAGACTGTGCTCCGTCAGGCGCTCACTGAGCGCATCAAGCCTGTTGTCATCATCAACAAGGTCGATCGCGCTCTCCTCGAGTTGCAACTGTCCAAGGAGGATCTCTTCCAGAACTTCGCGCGCGTCATCGAGTCAGTCAACGTCGTCATCTCCACCTACTTCGACAAGACGCTCGGAGATGTCCAGGTCTACCCAGAGAAGGGTACCGTTGCTTTCGGTTCCGGTCTCCACGGATGGGCTTTCACCGTCCGCCAGTTCGCCACACGTTACGCCAAGAAGTTTGGTGTTGACAAGACCAAGATGATGGAGAGGCTTTGGGTGAGCAGATGACAATACCAGTCTCAAGATGCGCAAGTACTGACAACCACACCAGGGCGAATCATACTTCAACCCCCACACTAAGAAGTGGACCAAGGTTGGCACCCACGAGGGCAAGACTCTTGAGCGTGCTTTCAACCAGTTCTGTTTGGACCCCATCTTCCGCATTTTCGACTCCGTCATGAACTTCAAGACCGAAGAGGTCACCAAGCTCTTGGAGAAGCTCGAGATCAAGCTTGTCGGTGATGAGAAGGACCTCGAGGGCAAGCAGCTCCTCAAGGTTGTCATGCGCAAGTTCTTGCCCGCCGCCGACGCCCTCATGGAGATGATGATTCTCCACCTTCCATCCCCAGCTGTCGCCCAGCGCTACCGCATGGAGACCCTTTACGAGGGTCCTCCAGACGATGAGTCTGCCATTGGTATCCGCGACTGTGACCCCAAGGGACCTCTCATGTTGTACGTCTCCAAGATGGTGCCGACCTCCGATAAGGGTCGTTTCTACGCTTTCGGCCGTGTCTTCTCTGGTACCGCCCGCTCCGGTCTCAAGGTCCGCATTCAGGGCCCCAACTACATTCCCGGCAAGAAGGAGGACATGTTCATCAAGTCCATCCAGCGCACCATTCTCATGATGGGTCGCTACACCGAGCCAATCGAGGATGTGCCAGCCGGCAACATTCTTGGTCTGGTCGGTATCGATCAGTTCTTGCTCAAGTCTGGTACTCTCACCACCTCCGAGACCTCGCACAACTTGAAGGTCATGAAGTTCTCCGTCTCTCCCGTCGTGCAGCGCTCCGTCGAGGTCAAGAACGCCAACGATCTGCCCAAGCTCGTCGAAGGTCTCAAGCGTTTGTCCAAGTCTGACCCTTGCGTCCTGACCTACATCTCCGAGTCCGGTGAGCACGTTGTTGCCGGTGCCGGTGAGCTCCATCTCGAGATCTGCTTGAAGGATCTCGAGGAGGACCACGCTGGCGTCCCTCTCCGCATTTCCGACCCTGTCGTGCAGTACCGTGAGACTGTCGCTGGCGAATCCCGCATCCAGGCTCTGTCCAAGTCGCCCAACAAGCACAACCGTCTCTACGTTGTCGCCCAGCCTCTTGCTGAGGAGGTCTCCAACGACATTGAGTCCGGCAAGATTGGACCACGTGACGATTTCAAGCTCCGCGCCCGTCTCCTCGCTGACGAGCACGGCTGGGATGTCACCGATGCCCGCAAGATCTGGTGTTTCGGCCCAGACACCAACGGCGCCAACTTGCTTGTCGACCAGACCAAGGCCGTCCAGTACCTCAACGAAATCAAGGATTCCGTCGTCTCCGGTTTCCAGTGGGCCACCAAGGAAGGTCCCGTCGCGGAGGAGCCAATGCGCAGCGTTCGCTTCAACATCATGGATGTCACCCTCCACACCGATGCCATCCACCGTGGTGGTGGACAGATCATCCCAACCGCGCGTCGTGTGCTCTACGCCGCTACTCTTCTCGCCGACCCTGGTCTCCTCGAGCCCGTGTTCTTGGTCGAGATCCAGGTTCCCGAGCAGGCAATGGGTGGTATCTACGGTGTGCTCACCCGCCGAAGAGGTCACGTCTTCGAGGAGGTCCAGCGCCCCGGTACTCCTCTCTTCAACATCAAGGCTTACTTGCCCGTCAACGAGTCCTTCGGATTCAACGCCGATCTCCGATCCAACACCGGTGGACAGGCCTTCCCTCAGTCCGTCTTCGACCACTGGCAGATCCTCCCCGGTGGCAGCGCTCTCGACCCCACCACCAACTCCGGAAAGATTGTCGAGACCATGCGTACCCGCAAGGGTCTCAAGACAGCAGTTCCCGGCTACGAAAACTACTACGACAAGTTGTAAGCAGCAGGACGATCAGATTGCTGTTTGGTTGGGGTGGTGTGGAAAGAGATTGTGGAAGAGGCTTCAGGGCTTTCCGCGACTAATTGAGAAAATCTGCTGCTTGGTAGATCAAAGCGTACTTCTCAAATGATGAAACAAAGAAGCAGGCCGAGAAGGCCCATGAGCATGAAGACTTTCATTTGTTTTTGAGTTCTGTCCTACGGGACAACAGGTAGACAGCTACTAAAAGTGGTTCACTCTTAACTTTGTTTTCCAATATGTTGTGATCGTGTCTGAAATCAGTGGTATACTGACGTGTTGACAAGCCTGAGCAAGCTCCTTCTAGGCTTCGGTTGGGTCCTTCATGCATGCTGATCCCTCGCGACGCAGACCACGTTCTCAACACTCTTCATAGGTCCGCATTCTCTCTTCTCCCGCCGCCATGTCACATCTCGGATCCATCACATGCACCGACGCCGCACACGTTGCGCTACGCTCACAATGCCATCCGCAACGGAAGATGCGGTGAGATTGCTCGCTCCGCGTAACCTTCACCAATGTCTCTGGCTTCCTAAGAGCCCTTCGCATGCAAGGCTGCGAATCACATTCGCGACAACGAGCACCTTCGACGACAAGAGTCTACCATGTATCTTGTTCGTCGGTCCGGTACTGCTTATCAATTCTCAGCTTACTGAACGATACGAATGCTGATTTGCTGGTGATGTACAGATGTTCGGGAGCAGATACAACGCTCTCTTGCTCAACAAATTGGCCAAGAACGTCGGAGTCAGAGTCATATGCGTCGATAGGTGCGTTGCTTGGACAGCTTCCATGCTCAGAGGATTCGAGGCTTACGCCAGCTGAAGACCAGGTATTGGAGGCTCTACTCCTGTGCCACTGCGTGAGCGACTGTCCGTCTGGCTGGAAATAGTGCCTGCACTCCTGCAAGCCTTGGACGTCAAACACGTCTCTCTCGTCTCGCATAGCGCAGGCACACTGTATCTGCTCAACACTCTCGATGCATACCGCGAGATCTTGCATTCTAAAGCACCCTATGTGGCTCTCCTCGGTATGACGTTTCCCACTGGTTAATCAAGCCAAGCTGACATGTCGGACAGCACCATGGGTGCACATGCAGTACTCTGGGAGCGGACTATGGACCGCCGCTTCCAAGCTCCCGCAAGGAGCATTCTCGTACTGGAGCGGCCTATCCGGTTTCATCAACCAAAATGTTCAGAGTCTTGGAGCCTTGTCATCAGCTTTCACGCCGAAGAAGAGCTCTACTGGCGAGGCAGAGACATCCAGTCCGAGCGGACATTATGGCGTGAGTAAGAAAGTCGAGGCGGAAGTCGACCGACTCATGGCAGACTATCTGTTTAACTGTGAGAGCATGAAAGGTGGCAACGAAGAAGCTCTCCTACTGCTCAAGAAAGACGCAAGTGTTTCGTGGGGTGCGTGTGAGGACTATGTGGCTTATGTCAAGACGCTGAACGAGAGAGAGACTGAGCGGCAGAAGCAGGATGAAGGATATGCGAAGCTCAAAGTGAGGCTGTTCTTCGCGGAGTCTGATATCATGATTGGAAAGCAGGGACGGAAGTACTTCGAGGAGGTCTGGAAGAGCGGCTGTGCGCCGGATGCGATTGAATTGGAGAGTACGGAGATGTCTCGAACGAATCATGATTCGGTGCTGGTTGATTTCGAGAAAGGGGCGTTGAGGCGTATCTTTGAGGAGATCAAAGGGCTTGCATGATTAGGAGTAGACAGAAGTGTGCGTGAGACGATCCGAGGTGAGAGTCACTGCAAGGCTCAATTGTCCCTCGGGATTCTCATGTAGTGCACAGATTGCGCGAAGCGGGCGCTCTTCTGCTCGGCAAGGCGACACTCAGCGAGTGGGCGGATATGCGCTCCAATAACTACTCGGAAGGGTTCTCCGCTCGTGGTGGACAGTGTCGATCTGCATACAACCTGACAGTCAACCCGGGAGGGAGCAGCAGTGGTTCGGCGGTTGGAGTGGCCGCGAATTTGTTTCCCTTTGCTCTTGGGACCGAGACTGATGGCAGCATCATTAATCCTGCCGAGCGGAATGCTATTGTAGGATTGAAGCCGACTCTTGGTTTGACGTCCAGAGCGGGAGTGGTGCCAAAGTCTCTTAATCAAGATACGGTCGGTGTGCTTGCGAAGAGCGTTCGAGATGCTGTTCACGTTCTCGATGCCATCTATGGCCCTGATGAGAGGGACAGCGAGACGTTAGCACAGATCAATCATACGCCAACCGGAGGATTTACGAAATTCTTGGCCAATAGTAAGGCGTTGAGGAATGCTTCGTTCAGCATTCCATGGGAGAGCTTTTGGCGCTTCGCCAGTGCAGAGCAGCTGAATACGCTGGCTGCTATGTTGAATCCCATTGAGGAAGCGGGAGCTACCATTGTAAATACTACAGATCTGCTTGACCATGAGACGACAGTATCTCAGAACGGCTGGAACTGGGACTACGGTAAGTCAGATGGTCGCATCAGAATACCACCGCTGATACCCATCAGGCAGTCATCAACGATTGATTCGGCTGTGTTGGGTTTTGTGATATCGGATAGATGTAAACGTCGGCGACAAGTTGACTCAGGAGGTTGAAGAGTGAGGTCAAGCACAAAGAAGCCTGTCCGGGAAGCTTGGCAGACGTTGAGCTTGACATCAGATGCGCTGAAGGAAGAGGGACCGGGAAAGGAGACAATACAGCATACCTTAGTCTATAATTGTTTCGCGTTGAACTACAACTTTTTGCCATGGCGCGAAACCTGCAACTCCATCACCTCGATCAACGATAGCATAATACTCCTCCCGCCTCGTCGTCCATGGCGTCGAGAAGCGCGACCAGCCAGCTCCATCCTCATGGCCAACGCGATTCCCTCGAGCTTGCTTCCCTCGCGTCTTCCAACGATGGCCGTGACTCTCTGGAGTCTTCCGCGTCCGGCACTCCCTCTTCACGAAAACTCTCCTTCGACGAATCCCTGACACCGAACCATCCTCTCCGCGGCGGGCGGTCATACTCCGTTTCAAGCGCATTCGACTTCAATAGCTCTCTCTTCCCTCTTTCCGCGTCAGGACCGGGCTACACATCACTTGGCACACCTAGCACGCCGCATGGAGAGGGACCGACGCAGAACCTGGAAAGGATCAAGAGCTTGACATACCTGAATGGGCTATCACTAGTGGTGGGCTTGATTATCGGCAGTGGGATCTTTTCCTCGCCAGCGAGCGTGAACAGCAATGCTGGCTCGCCGGGTGCGGCCTTGATCGTGTGGATAATATCTGGCATTCTTGCGTGGACGGGCGCTGCGAGCTATGCAGAGTTGGGAGGTGCAATACCACTGAATGGAGGTGCGCAGGTATACCTGTCGAAGATCTTTGGAGAGTGGGCGGGCTTCCTGTTCACATGGTGTGCGGTCGTGGTACTGAAGCCTGGATCAGCAGCGATCATTGCGATCATATTTGGGGAATATGTGGTTCGGGCGATTATTGGCGCGGACGCCGTGGACGTGAGTCCGTGGATCAATAAAGGCGTTGCGCTGCTTGGGCTCTTCACCGTGACATTCATCAATTCCGTCTCGACGAAGTTGGGAACGAGAAGTGCGGACTTTTTCATGTTCTTCAAGTTCATTGCTCTGCTGGCGATTACAGTAGCGGGAATCATCGTGGCGGCCACTGGGCTGGCATACGACAAGCAAGAGCTAGCAACAAGGTGGAAGACGACACCGTGGTTCGAAGGTACATCTACGTCGTCCTCTCAATGGGCTGTTGCACTTTACGCAGGTCTGTGGGCATACGACGGATGGGACAATACCAATTATGTCGTGGGCGAGATGGTACATCCAAGTCGAGACCTGCCCAAGGTCATTCATACCTCCCTGCCAATGGTCATCTTGGCCTACATTCTTGCCAACCTGGCCTACATTTTTGTCCTCCCAACAGAGATCATCAACGGTACCAACACCATTGCGGTCGCCTTTGGCAGCACAGTGCTAGGGCCAATCGGCTCCCTCATCCTCGCTCTCGCAGTGACAGGATCCTGCTTCGGCGCCTTGAATGCGACAACCTTCACCGCTGGCCGACTAGTCTACAGCGCCGGGAAAGAAGGCTACATCCCGGAGATATTCGGTACAATTGGCCTGTCCGATTCTTCAAAACGAATGCGACTGCCTCGCCGAGGATCTCGCGCAAAAATGCTCACCAGCTTCGTGGCTGACGAGCAAGGCTTCTTCTACACTCCCATCTACGCCATGATGCTCAACGCCGTCATCACGGTCGTCTACATTATCATCGGCGACTTCACCACGCTGACCACCTTCTACGGCGTGGCATCCTACCTCTTCTACTTTGCAGCAGTGGTTGGACTGATCGTTCTTCGCGCCAAGGAGCCAGAGCTGGAACGACCATATAAATGCTGGATAACAACGCCAGTGATCTTCTGCTGCGTGAGTCTGTTCTTGCTGAGCAGAGCCGTGTTCGCAAAGCCTTTCCAAGCGCTGGTCGTGGTGGCGTTCATTGCGATTGGCGTCCCGCTCTACTGGTGGCGGGTGGGAAGGAGAAAAGGCAACGGGAGGAAGGGACAGGACAGTGACGGTTGGTGGAAGTTCTGGAAACGATGGGGACGAAATTAGGCACGAAGAGACACGAATCACACACAATCAACGATCGATTTCCAATTCTGTAATGACTGCTGTGAACTCCTCCCCTCATCGCCTTTTCCCACTCTCATTCCTCCACCCGACAATACACCCGATACTGCTCCGTCGTGTGCCTCTCCCAAATCTCCTTCCCGCAATATGCTGGTTTCTCACCCTTCCAACCTCCCCACCATCGCCTCAGCGTCCCTCTCACTCCCCGAGCTTTCCTCCTCTCCTTCTCATCCTCCGCGCAAAATTTACACCCGAGGTCGCATAGCCTCACTTGGTGATTCAACAAGGCCGGCGAGGCCAATCTCTCCATCAAGCTCTCTTGGCTGCTGGAGGAGGTGGTGATGCCGTCGCTGCTTGGGAGCACGTAGAGATTGGCGAAATAGGCGTCTCTTCTAGTGTTGGCAGTCATGCTGCTAGTGGTGCTGCTGTTGGTGTGGTCGTAGCAGACTTTTTGGGGAGTGAAGATGAAAGACATTGGTGCGTCTTTGGGTGAGGTTGCTTCACTTGGTTTTGGTGGTGCTCTCCGTGAGTCTCTGATGGGACTGTCCAAGTGGAGAGTATGAGGTGGTGATGAAACGGTCCTTCGTGAGGGAGACGGTTTCTGTGATGCTCTTTGCTGGTCGTTCTTGCGACTGTGCGTATGGAGGCTTTGGTGTGGTGATGGACGGCTTGGTCTTGCTTGAGGCAGACTTATTGGGGACCTCCGCTTGGCGTTCGTGCGAGTGCGCTTCTGGAGGCTTTGCCGTGGTCTTGATCGATATCGCCTTTCGTGAGATGATGTCTTGGTGCTCTCCGGAGTCTTTCAGGAGACTGTGATGGTGGAGGCTACTCTGTGAGATGAAGTGGTGTGGTCCGCTATGAGACAATTGCTTGGTGCTCTCCGCAGGCCTTTCAAGAAGAGACTGTGCGTATGGAGGCAACTCGGTGGTGTTGAGCTTTGTAGTCTTTCGTGAGACTGCTCGTAAAGCCTTGGGCAATACTGCTTGGCTTGCTTGGTGTGGTCTGCTTTGAGACTGCTTGATGTCGTCTGCTTCGGAACTGCTTGGTTTGCTTGACTTGGTCTGCTTTGAGACTGCTTGATGTCGTCTGCTTCGGAACTGCTTGGTTTGCTTGACTTGGTCTGCTTTGAGACTGCTTGGTGTCGTCTGCTTCGGAACTGCTTGGTTTGCTTGACTTGGTCTGCTTTGAGACTGCTTGGGTATGGTCGTGCTTCTTGGGACTGCTTGGTTTGCTTGACTTGGTGCTTTCGCGAGATTGCTTGTTCTGCCTGGTCTGGCTTTCAGGGAGAATGCTTGAATTTGGTGGTCTTTCGTGAGACTGCTTGGTTTGATGTCTGTGGTAGACGTGAGAGTGTGGGAGTGTGTTTGGAGGAGGTCGTGGTAGGAGGAGGAAAGGAAGAAGGAAGAAAACCAGAACGAGAAATTTTTATGAGACGATCTGGCATACTTTCATTGAGCATCATCGATGTGTGTACCTATGGTTCGTTGCTCTCCTCGTTGGCCCCTTGTCAGTCATATATCTGAGAGTACCGTGGACACATTAGAGTTTCAGGGTGAATGTACCAACAAACGGGAAACCCTTTCCAGATCAAGCGACGAGCTTCTGAAGATATCTTGTCCTCTAGTGAGCCTTGTAGTACTGCCGCCAGTCATGGTTGTCCTGAAACCCCAGCACCTCCCGAATTTTGCGGTTGCTCAAAGGCGCCTCCCATTCGCCCATCTCCCTCGTGACCGGAACGTTGGGACAGTTCTCCTTCAAGAATTGTGCAGTTGGAATCTTGGTAGTGATCGTATCATTGGTTGCGTTGAAAACCTGGAATCCCAGTCCCGACTTTTCAATGCTCAACGTGCAGATCTGACCGAGGTCTCGTGCATCGATGTACGACCAGGCATTTCGCTTTCGAGTCATCGGCTTGTTGACGTACGCCTCGAAGTCTGTGGCATACTCATGAGGCTCGATGACGTTTCCGATCCTGAGGGCATAGATATCGACTCCGTAGCGGCGAGCAAACGTGCGAGCTGTTCGCTCTCCGCAGAGTTTCGACAATGCATACGAGTCCATTGGATCACAGTCGTAGTCCTCCTCCAGCGGAAAGCTATGGTAGTCGTAATCGCCCTCAGCAAAGCAAACGCCGTAGGTTGTCTCGGAGCTGGCGATGATGATCTTCTTGACACCGAGCTTGCAGGCGGCTTCGATGACGTTATATGTTGACGCGACATTGGCAGTGAAGCATTCGTTGTCTGGAACGAGCATGTTGCGGGCATAGGCTGCGAAATGAATGACGACGTCTGGCGGTGGTTCCGGGCGTCCCAGCTCGTAGCCTTCCATGTTGTAGTGACTCGTCAAGGCATTGAAGACTTGGCCGCTCTGGGTGAGGTCCGTCTTTAAAGTGTAGACACCCGCTTTTGGATCAGGAAATGGAATGAGGTCCAGATTGAGGACCTACGACAGCGTTAGCCTAGTAAATTGTGTGGTAAGATCTTCTCCTACCTGATGACCTTTCTTGAGCAGCTCAGGGATGACATGGCGACCCGCCTTGCCGCTGCCTCCTGTGAACACAATACGCTTGGATCCTGAAGACATGATTTCGTCTGTTTTATCGTGTGTCGATGGTCCAGGTGGGCTTCGTCTTTCTTATGTGTACTTGTCGGGTAATCTTTTAGACCTTCTTTAGGTAGGCAAAATTGCACACGTCATAGCCTCGTGGAACTCGAAGTGAATTGACCCGGAACGAATCTAGAAGAAACCCCACCGGACATCGTTCCGTCTGCAGACATCTTCAGCACCCATCATCAAATGCCACCAGACTTCAGATGACGCCTAGCAGGCTGATGCGAACGCTCTTACCATTACGCCTCCGCGCCGCGACCACAGCCAACGCCGCAACTCGCTCATCCGCCGCCGTCGGTCTATCGCCTGCATCCAGCTCGTCTCCGCAACCATGCAGCGATCCTCGAGCTTGCCTGCGCAACTGCCGCTGCTACGCGCAAGTCCAAGGTCTCGATCCGCTGAACAGGAATATCTGGTTTAGCAGCGCGGCTCCTCGAAGTCTGTCTTTACAGCAGAGCGGCGAACACGGCGGCGACCACAAACCCCCGGACGAGCGAACGTTGCAGCTGGGCAAGACTGTCAGGTTACTCCATGAGCGGCTGCCAACACTGTTGAAAGAGCCGCTACCTTCGGAGATTCTCTCGCCGCGGATATCACTCCACTTGTTCCCCTCGACTCATCCGCACCTCCCCACTGTCAGTGGCAGGTTGGCCTACATCGCGGCGCTATGGACCGCACCGGTAGCCTGGGGACGTATGCCGCTGGTTGGGAATGTGAACTTGACAATCTTATCTGAGCGTATGGTGCGCAACGGAGGCACCACGGTGTCGGCGGATCGACGCGACGAGAAGCTCATCGTGAAGTGGAAGACGTGCGGAAAGACTACACATCGAGATGGGACGGCAGGAGTATATCGAGGTATCGGCATCGCTGCGAAAGATCCAATGGATCGCATTAAGGACTTCATCGCTGGCACGAAGAGCAAAGATACTGGCGGCAGGGACACAGAGGAGTTCTGCGGGATCTTCGTGTTTGAGTTTGACGAAAAGGGAAGAATCGTGAAGCATGTGATTGAGCACACGGAAGAAGGCAGCGATTGTGACAAGATGACGAGAGTGGTATCTGTTACGGACTGGCTGCTCGGACGGATCAATGGCAGGAGAAAGGAGGAGGAGATGTCGCTTGCTTGGTGCGAGGAGCGACCGAGCGCGGGCAGGATTTCGCTGATGGATCGGCGAAGTTAAAGAAGAGACTTGTACATTACGTGATACCCAGGCAAGAAAATGGACGACGGTGACGTTTGGAGTTTGGGTTCGGGGAACAGGAAAGGCGCATACAACTCTCCTCTTTGGTACGCAGTGCCTTTTGATGTATCGCGGCTGTAGGTTTAGAACTGGTGATGAACAGGTTTCGAAGGCGTCAATTTGGCTCGAGATTGAACAGCAATTCAATCCAATGCAGTATCTACATGCTGTTCGTCCCTTGATCAAATCCGCAAGCCTGTACTACTCATTGCTCCCTCGGAAACTCGTCCGCAAGCTGCAAGCTCGCCTTGACGTTCATGCTCATCAACTCTTGGATGAGCAGCTTCGCTGCATATGGCATCGTCATGCGGACCACGCTGCGACTGCTCGAACAGCTCTGACACCAATTGTTGTACCCCATCATACCGCAATTCTGACACACATCGACTTCGTGCGCGTCAGAACTGATCATCAACCGCTCCAGCAGCAACTGACTGGCTCCGTAGGCGATCAAACAATCACGTTCCATCTCTCCCAATCTCAAACCTCCCTGCCTCGATCGACCTTCCGTTGGCTGGCGGGTGAGTATAGCCCTCGGACCCGTAGCTCGAGAATGCATTTTGTCTTGCACCATGTGCTTGAGTTTCTGGTAGTAGATCGGTCCAAAAAAGACGTACATCGGCAAGCTCTCGCCAGTGATACCGCTGGTCAGACAGTCCTTGCCGGAGTAGCTGAAACCGTGCTTGACCAGGGTGGCGCCCATGTCTTCCACTTTACTGCCGCCAAATGCCGTGCCGTATTCTTGCTTGCCGGCCAGGACACCAGCTTTACCGGATACCAATTCCAGCATTTTGCCGACTGTCATACGAGAAGGGAAACCGTGAGGGTTCATGATGATGTCTGGAATGACACCTGAGTCGGAGAAGGGCATGTCGACTTGCTCGGCGAGAAGGCCGACCACACCCTTCTGGCCGTGACGGGAGGAGAATTTGTCGCCGATCTCGGGACGGCGGGTTTGGCGGGTTTGGATTTTGATGATGGTGCTGTTGGCCTCGTTGGTCGTGATTTGCACCTTGTCCGCATAGCATGGGTCTGGAAGCTTGTAGGACATGTGCATCGGTGACCATTTTTGCTCCTTTTGTGGAATAGCCGAGGCCTGGTTCATCGGCTGCTCTTTGAGCATGTACATGTCTGAGCTCTCGATCTCGGAACCGACTTCGACAAGACCATCTTTGCCGATCTTGCGGTGTCGAGTGTTCTTAGCATCTCGGTCTCCCAATCGATCTTGATAGCCGTTGCCGTACGACTTGAGTGGCATGCTGATCTTCTTGAAGACCTGGCAACGACCAAATCCGCGATCACAAGACGCCTTGTTCAGGACGAGAGCATCCTCGATATCGTACCCTGAGTAGGACATGACGGCTACAACAGCGTTCTGACCGGCGGGCAATTTGTCGTACTTGACGAGTTCGATAGTCCGTGTCGTCACCATTGGCTTTTGCGGATACACCATGAGGTAGAGTAGAGTGTCGATTCGGGTGAATTGGTTGTATGCGATGGCCCCGATGGCTTGCTTTCCCATGGCACCTGTTTCGAGAATGATTAGCTATTGTACATTACATCGCCGGCAAGACTGAGGCACTGACATTGATACCTAATAATGTTAGCGCTAAGGTCAGGGCTGATATCAGTGTATTTCTATACATACGTGTTTCTTGGCGATTGGTTGTGATGAGGATAAGGAATCAGTCCAGCGACAGCGCCCAAGATTGTGAAAGGTTCAATCTCAAGATGTGTCGTGTGCTCGTCGATCTGCTTCTCGTAAACGGCGATGTTGGAGTCGTTTTCTTCGTTCACATCCAGATACTCCACGATACCGCGAGAGAGCGCGTCGTCGAAGTCCATCGTACCCTTCCGCAGAGATTCCAGAAAGCGCACTGTGACCTTCGACTTGCCCTTCTCGACGACGACCAGTGGTCGGCATACCCGACCTTCATCGGTGGCGATGTGAACTCCATTGTGGTGGTGATTAATATAAATACTGACAAACTCGGATATCCTTCCCATCCGTCTGAATTTCCTGAAGCCGTTGAGGAATTGTTTGGGCTGTCTCGTGAGAGCGGCGGGGGTTCCGTTGATGAATATTATGTAGGCGCCGTTTCCGTAGATCTCCGTTCCAGATACGGATGTGACATCTTCGGCTCCGAGGACGTACATCATCTTCCTGACCGGAGCTTCGTCGTCCGCGGTCGTGATGTGGGTCATCAGAGCCAAGTTCTTCACCAGTCCGCAAGCTTCTCCCTCGGGCGTATCGGACGTACAGAGCATGCCGAATTGAGAAGGCTGCAAAGCACGAGGACCAGAGACTTTCCGTGTCTTTTCGAACTGACTGGTGATTCGAGTCATCATTCCAAGAGCGCTGATGTAACTGAGTCGACTCAAAACGTGGGTAACACCAGCTCTGTCCATGCGAAAGCGCTTCAGCGTCCAATTGCCGGTGGAAATCGCCCGCTCCATTCCACTTGTGATGCGCGCTTCACCTTGCTCGACGATCCTGACTGGGTCGAATTCTTGTGTCGGGTTGGGCTTCTTCAACGTTTTGTCCATGTTGACCTTGATCATTCTGACAAAGTCCTTGAACAGATCCTCAAACAGCAGGGCAAGCATCTGTCCCGCAAGTTCGAGACGCTTGTTACCAACGTAATCACGATCGTCAACCAGCTTCGGGTCATTCATCGCCATCAGTACTCTCCTTGTCATGAATGCAATGTAGAGTGCCTTTGGCCGAAAGTTCATGCCCTCGACTTCGACATGAGGAATGATGGTCGCTGCAAGCTTCTCGAGCGCTGTCTGCTTCGGCGTCTTTTCATTCCGTTTCCACTTGTCACCAAATCTGTCTGGCTTGAGTCGAGTTGCAATGTACTCGAGCGCTTGCTCCTGAGTGAAAGCACCTTCAATGGCAGCGACCTCCAGATTTGGCGCAAACTCGTCCTGATACTGCGCATCGTTCCCAGCAGCGAGGAGTAGAATTTCGTGGTCGGATTGGACACCCATCGCGCGCAGCATGATTGCTACAGGAATGTCCTCATTGAGCGAGTTGTGCTTGAGGTAAATGTGACCCTTTTTGACCAGAACGTAGGTCTTGGTCTTGACGTTGGCTGTGTGACTGGTGACAGAAGCCTGAATGACGCCCTTGAATGTTTCGACGATGATACGATTTTTGCTGAGTTGTTCTTGAACAAGAATGACCTTTTCTTGACCGCGTACGATGAAGTAGCCACCAGGATCAACAGCGCACTCGTTCAACCACGCCATTTCCGATTCCGATCTCCCACTTAGTACGCACTTCGAGCTTCGAAGCATCATGGGCATGCGACCGATCATGACATCCGTCTTTCTGACGTTGCCAGATTGTCTCGGATACACGAAGTCAACATAGATCGGAGCAGCGTAGGTCATATCGCGGAGGCGGCATTCGTTCGGGGTCACAGCAGTCTCGACCCATCCGGAGCGAGTGTCCTCGACACGGCATGGTTTCCCTACTCTGATGTCGGTAAAGCGAAGCCATTTCTTCTTGTCTGTGTCCGAGAGGATAAAATCGTTCGCCTTGACGATCTTCTTGAGTTCGACGTCGATGAAGTAATCGTACGAGTCGGTATGCTGCTTGATCAGTCCTTTCACGCGCAGGAAGGCCGGGAGTAGGTTCCATTTATCTTGCGCTGTGTTGATGGGGTCGGTCAAGCTCTTGGTGTAGTAGAACGGCTTCAAAAGTGCATCGATATCGTCCGCGACAATTTTCCTTTTCGCTGCCGCTTTGAAATCGTTGGATGTTTTCGAGGCCTTTGAGATATCTTTGTCCTTTGGCTTGGATGTTGACGTTGTGCGCTTCTTGGGCGTTGGTGGTGCTGCAGGTTTTGGCGCCGCCACCTTCAAGTTGCCGATCAGAATTGCTCATACTCGTGGTGAATGAATGGATGATATCGATACCTCTTCAGTGCCGCCGCCTTCACTGGCCTCAACAGGATCGGTCTTCTCCACACGCGGCGGCATCTTCGTCGTAATTCATGAGGTGCTGAGATGAATTCTTCAGGCGCGATGATCATCAATCGTTGACAATTACATCGACCGCATTCATGTACTAGCTTTTTGCTTTCTGCTCCAAAAGATCTGAACTGACATAAGCCGTTCCGGCGCTCAAACCACGACTTTAGTCACTGCATAAGTCGCAGACATTCGACTACCTCCATCTCCGCTCAGCGGACCCCTTTCAACGACGCTCCACCACTCGATCACCTCGCAGCCACGCTGGTCATGCTATCGTCGATTCCGAAGGCGCGAATCTGAGCTGTGCCATATGCATGGATAGGTGAACTGCCGTGAAGCGGCTTCGGCCTTCTATCAACGCTCAGCCACGACTTCTATCCGCTCGCTATTGTGCATTGCTAGTTCCCGAATGCAGGGTTGGTTTCAGGAACCCGCTGCGCGAAGGGAGGTTTGGCTGTTGTCACGGTACGAACGCTGAACTGTGTCAGCGCCACGAGACCAGCGGCAACGGTATGTGAACTTACTGTGGACCTCAGTGTGCTTTCATCAGGATGAACGATGCAAGAACAGACATGGCATTACCATGGTTCCCGGCGACACCGAGTCAGAGACCGAAGCCTTGACCGCCTCGAAGGCCGACGACAAGTGACCCTGTCCTTGGGCCGTCATCCACTCACGAGCTGCAGAGCCGACTGCCACTCTGTCATACCGAATCAAACCGAGCAACTGCGCGCGGAGCTGAATTCGCGCGTGTGCGTTTGCCTCGGGACATGAGTTCTAGTGACTATCTTCGAGTCTTCTTGGGCTCTTTTCTGAGCATCTTTGTTCGTCTAACAACAGCGGTTCTTTAGAGGACGCGGAAGATGGATGGAACAGTCCAACGCAGCTGCAAGGATCTTTCGTCTATCCCACGCAGCATGTGGATGGCCGCGACCAATTACAGCTCAATCGTGGCGGATGTGGCTCATATCGCACAGTGCTGTCCGACGTGTGTTCCCTGCGCTCAGGGCTGTGGCTGCAGCTGTGATGAAGGATGAAGGGTTTCCGTGTTGTTGTGCGCATTGATCAATTTATCAGCCAGCACCGCATTGTCAATTGCTGGAAAATGCTTGACTCGTTACTGAGCCTTTATAGTATCATCTGTGGCTCCTATGTGCTCGCAATTTCACCCAGTTTGGCGGCTCCAGAAGACCTCCACCTCAACATAGAACTATCGGGCCTGGGATCGTCCCCCCACTCCACGACTGCAACCTGTGAATCGTCCGGCGTTCTCTGGCTGCCGTCCGATGCTACCTTAATTACCATTCCTCCGTTTCTCTCCTCTTGTTCTACTTTCATGCTTCGCACATTGTCAGTCTGTCATTTTTGGCCTCATACGAATATCTTGCATACCATACACGAGCATCCACTCGCCTGTTCGCCCTGGCTTGCAGGCACGCCGCAGTCCGCCCCACCGTCTTGTCCGGAACAGGTACGTAGGACTACCACACAGTGGGATATGGTTCACGCTGTCGCTTGCCGTCCCGTCCTGCGCCGCCAGATGCACAGAATGCGTGCGCTGACACCCGCTCTCTCATAGATACACGATGTCCTTCTTCCGTGGGCCTCAATCACCTCGCGAGGAGCCATGTTCCTCCAATCCACTCTCTCCGCCGCAGAGAAACGCAAACCCGAACCGATGGAGTGCCAGCATGGCGGGTATGAGCGACGTAAGAGGATCTTTACAGAGAAGATTTACAACGAATACCGTTCCAACACTGTCGCCAATTGGACAACAACGGAGACAGGCTGCTGGAGATATGCAAATGGTGAGTCAGGTACATTCGCTTTTGGTAGACTGGAAGCGGGCAGCAAGTAAGCAGGTGCATCATGGTTGCGATGTGGCAGCTAGAACAAGGTCATGTGTGAAGAGCAAGCTGGGACATTCTTTGGCAGACCGAGGACACCTTCCTAGAGCTCTGGGAAATGCGCAGACTCTGCTGTTGGGCCCGCTTTGCTCTGATGGACACATCGAAATGGCTATGGCGAATGTGAATGCCCGGGACAGACAATGTGCTGACTTTCATATGTTAGCCAAGTGCTCACAGTCGAATCGCGCCGGTAAGTCTATCTTGCCCTTCGACGAATCTGACCTTATGGGAAGCTCCAACTTGACTTGACCGCGACGCTACGTGAGAAGGAGCGTCCAGGGCCAGATCAGAGCAATTCCGGTCAAAGATCACATGCGAGCAACAACCTGAAACGAGTGAATGGCTAGCTGACAGCATGTGGCAGTCTGAACGAGCTGCTCGCCACTATGAAAACCTTCTCGAGGCTCAACGCAAAATTCAAGAAGAGCTCGACAAGGTCGATGTCGACACACGCCGTGAAGTCGACGAAAACATACGCCACGAGCAGTCTGTCACTCAGTTGTTCGCACAGAGCGAACCAACGACGCCTCCGGAATATCAAACCTTCGCGGCCAACTTTTCTCGACCAAATCGATACTCAACGGCTAGCCTGACATCTCCGCCTGGCATTGCTGCTCGTTCAAATCGCGCCAGCGCGCACCTCGCCTCGCCGCCAAACGGATCTGCTCGCGCCTACAACCAGAGTAACAACTCCAATTTGCCATCACAATCTGTGCCTGGCTCGCGGCGGCAGTCGGACGGCGAGGAGGACGACGACGACGATTTCGTATACGGTTACGACGACATTTCTCGTCGAGCTGCAAAGTAAGTTTCACATTCGTTTCCTCTATCACATGCGAACTGCATCCTCGGTATCCACTTTCAGCGCTTCAGCTTCAACAATGCCGGCTTATTGAGCGTTTTTGGCGAACATGAGTTTTTTACCACAATACGACGGATTTCTCAATTCAACCTTTTTGACACTGCTGCCTTGTCTATTTAATCATCACTGCAACCAGCGTCCAGCTAACAACCACACTTAGTCCAAATCGCAACTCCATGCCTATCACTTCTTACGATCACAAGCGCAACACTATCGACTTGAGCCTTGGCCGCGCCAACGTCACTTCGTTCTTCTTCGACGAGACTGACAAGTCTAACAAGACCTCACCGCCAGATATTAAGACGTATTTGCAAGTGCAGCACACAGCCGACGGCTTTCCCAAGCTCATTCGCCGCGGGGACAACAGCGACCTGTCGCTATCCGCAGCTTCTGCAGCACTAGACCTCGCTTCATCGACCGCAGACGCACAAATGTCGCAGGGATCCGAACGTGCAATGGCTACCCGTCACCGCATTTCTTTGCCTCCAAGCGCCCTGGCTGGCAGTGTGGGCATGGCTCCGTTGAACGGCATCCTCGCCAACGCCAACGAGAATCGATCAGCTGCAAGCAACCGTCGCTCCATGGAGGTGAAGTTCACCGCTGAGACCAAGCGTCCGGCTCTTGCTTCACCGCCTCGGGGGTATGCAAACGGGCCAATGTCGTCTTATTCGACAAACGACATTCCCACCCTCAAGAGTATCAACGGCGACACATCTGACGGCGGAGTTGCACTTCTCTCCCCAGCCGCCCAAGTCGCCAACATCGTTGCTGGTCACGCTTCTCCCGAGCAGAACGCCGGAAATCTCGCCCAGCTGTCGATCAGCTCACCTCGCCAAAATCAGTACAACAATTTCCAGCTCTCTACCCCAGCCAGAAACGGTGGCGAAGGCCAAGAGAACTTTGGTCTCTCTCAATCAGCTCTCCAAGCTAACGCAGCTCCATTCGGTCCCGTCTACGACAATCAGGCTCCAGTGTTCGGCACTCCAAGCATGATGCAATACAGTCAGCAGCCTGCCTACTACGGTGGGTACGGCATGCCAGCAATGACCAATGGCTTCAATAATCTCAACATGCACATGGCTGGTGGAGCCAATGGCTTCAGCCCGCAAGCTCAATGGTCTCCTTCGGGCTCAGCACAATACACTCAGCCTCCTGCGTATGGAGGCTATCAGCAATTCTCCCCATCTGGACCGTCCGGACAAGCAGTCGCTGGTGCTGGCCGCTTCGACAGTCCTCGAGCCAATACTCAGCAACGCCGCCAGGCCGCCGAGGAGGCTCAGGCCAAGTTCAACTCGATCAAGGTCGAACAGCTGACGGGCGAGATCTATACTCTGTGCAAGGATCAGCATGGCTGCCGTTTCCTGCAGCGCAAGCTGGAAGAGCGCAACGAGCAGACCGTTCAAGCCATCTTCGAGGAGGTGCGCAACCACATGATCGAGCTGATGGTGGATCCGTTCGGCAACTACCTTTGCCAAAAGCTGCTGGAGAGTGCCAACGACGATCAACGCACTGAGCTCATCAAGAACGCAATGCCGCAAATGACCAAGATTGCGCTCAACCAGCACGGCACTCGGGCCCTGCAGAAGATGATTGAATTCATTTCTACTCCTGAGCAGACGGCTTTGATCATCGAGGCTCTCCGCAACGATGTCGTGCTCCTCATTCAGGATCTCAATGGCAATCATGTCATCCAGAAGTGTCTCAACCACTTGTCATCAAACGACGCCATCTTCATTTTCGACGCTGTTGGCGCCAACTGCATCACTGTCGGCACCCACCGCCACGGCTGCTGCGTTCTGCAACGTTGCATTGACCACGCCGACGGTCTTCAAAAGGGCGAGATGGTCGACCACGTCATCCGCAATGCCTACTCTCTTGTACAGGATCCTTTCGGCAACTACGTCGTGCAGTATATCCTCGACCTTTCCGAGCCATGTTTCACTGAGCCTCTCTGCCGTGCCTTCTACGGCGAGATCGCCAACCTCTCCCGCCAGAAGTTCAGCTCGAATGTCATGGAGAAGTGCATCCGCTGCGCCAGCAACGAGACCAAGCGCGCCATCATCAGCGAGATCATGGCCCCCCAGACCATCGAGAAGATGTTGCGCGATGGCTTTGCCAACTACGTCGTGCAGACTGCTATGGACTTTGCAGATGAAGACCTCAAGCCAACGTTGGTTGAGAACATTCGCATGGTCATTCCCGCCATCCGCAACACTCCGCATGGTCGCCGCATTCAGAGCAAGATCTCGGACTACGACAACCGCAAGGGTTCCAATGGTGCGCCCATCGAGTCTAGCAAAGCGGCTCCACCTTCCGCCACCTTCGGTCCACAGCAAGGCCAGAATGGTCGTGCCAACCGCCAAGGCATGATCGGTGCTCCAATGAATTGGAACGTCAATGGTGGCTTCGACGGTGCAGACTTCAACCCCAACGGCATGAACGGCCATCAAATCGCATCGCCGCCGCAGCAACGCAACGCCCACAACTTCAGCATGCTGAACGGCGGCCAGAACTTCCAAGGTCACAACCAAGTCAACGGCCACCGTGACTATCAATCTAACGGTGGTGGCCACAACTACCAAGGCAACGGCTACGCCAACCAGAGCTTCGCAAACCATGCTCGCCAGCAGCAACCATACGGCCACTTCTAGCATCAGCAACACGACAACCAAATGTATCAGTATCGCGGTTCGCGTACGTTACCCACGACTTCATCTGGCAAATCTGAATGGCCAGCTTTCATGAAAAGATGGGATCTTTTTCGACGACTTTCTGCACGAGTTATGACAACATCGTTGACGGCCTCCTTGACAATATCGTCCGAGGCTTCACTTTCACACCCTTACATCTCGTTCAGCATGTTTCGCGGCGCCCTCCAGTGCATTGAAGGTTCCGATGGCCTTGCATCATGGTCTCCAGTTTCGCATCGTTCAACCATGGCGCGGCATTCGCTCTTCTCGAGCAAGATCTTTCGACTTTTGTTTTTCATTTGCTGTTCTTTTCTTGGACATTCACGACGACGACACTACAAACCGCAAAATTTTCACGACTACACCGCTACGCGACACGACACGAGGCCATTGAGCTTGTACTACAAACCCGAGAAAAAGTATCTTGCATCAGTCAGTCGGGACGACATGGGCCAAGGGAAGGAGAAGGGCTGTACATCAATTGGGAGGGCTTTGCACTGGCTGTAAAACATGATCTTTTGATGTTCATTCCACCTGACCGCGGCGTCGGCTTGGCGTGTACGAATAGTGCTCACAAATACGAGGCGCGATGAAGATGACTCTCTCCCTCTCTCTCTTTTCACCACTGTGACATTAACATCAACTATGCTGGTAATTTCGAGGATGTTGTTACATCGGCTCAGAAATAGATTTTTGCACGTGCGGCGGTCGTCCAGCGCCTGCGCCTTCCTGTGGCTGGGAGCTCCCGGGTTGATGAGTAGGGGTAGTAGGGAGCTCATCACTTTTGCACACGACCTCACGTACCTATCACGGCAACATCTCATGCTGACACTCAAAACAAGCACACCCCAAACCCAACAACCTTTCATCAGCGCCTGTTTCTTCGCCGCTTCTGCACCATTGTCGATGCTTCGACACCTCATTCACCCTCGGATTCGATGAAGCCTAATGGAGCCTGGCTTTGAAACAGCCATTGGAAAACAACAACACTTTCACTGAGATTACTGGGCTCCGGACGAATCTATTCCACTTCAAGCGAGAACAGTCCATGCCTTTCAAGCCCTTCCTTTGACTATCAGACGACTTCAACAATATCACCGGACTTCAGAAAAACTTCATCTCGACCCGTCCGTCACATTTACACCGAATCGCATCAACACTTCAGCGCAGCTCACCTTGCGAGATGTGCTATCAACCCAGCACCACCTACTCTGGCTGCGGCTGCCCACGTCCTATCACAAACGTCGTCAAATGCTCCGAAGCGGATCTCGTCGACGACTTCTGCCCATCACTCAAGCCCTTCGAAGACCGCGTGGGTAACCGGATCTGCCGGAAACATTACCAGGAACTCGTAGCGGCCGTCAAGAGTCTCGGCAAAAAGAACGGGCTTTGGCAGGAAGCGAGGAACGCTGCGAAGCTGGACAGGCTGGAGGAGGGAAAATATTCGGATGGGGAGGAGACGGAGGAAGTTAGCGGCGACGAGGATGATGGGGAGGACAGTGGTTGGGATGATGGCTGGCCGGCGGTGCTGTACTCTGGTGGGTTGGAGGAGAAGTTGGCGGAGGAATGTGCGTCGGTGTGAGTCGGTGTCGGGATGAGTGCAGACAGCATTGAGCCTTCGAGAATCATCGTGCAGGAAGGTGGTCGCGGAAAAAAAGTTTGCTTTGCCAGGATGTCTGTATGAACGAGAGAAAGCCTGCAGACACTGCACGAAGCTTTGAATGAAGCTGAATGCCTAGAGGAATTCAAGACGTTCACTGAGATGAATTTCGCCACAGCGGACGATCAGAGCTGGCCCATTTCGTGGAGTGGCATTGATGGTCAGCCTGCAAGTCAAGAGTAAAATGATCAACCGCATCGGTACAACTTGCAGGGAAGTGATCAAAGAGTGCTGTCGGCCTGCAATTACACTGCGACTGGGAGAACGTCCCTGATAGAGTGCCGGAGAGGTAGTGGAGCGTCTTCGCAAGGATATGAATAAGACGTCGAGGCATCTTCCTTGATGTGCTGCTAAGGAGGTAGTTCTAACTTGGGGTCAAGCTGACAGGAAGCGATCCATGTTCGCATCGGATGACTAAGCGGACGAGTCCAATAGGTAGCGTGGAGTGACTTCACTTCTCTTCTCTCTTCCCATCCTCAGACACTTTGAAGGACCATCCCATATTCCCGACCTGCTAGGAGCATGATCATGGCCGTTGACATGAGACCGCAATCATATGTCGAGTGGATCTGCTTTCATAAGTTTGCTTCATTCTAGCAAAAAACATACTCCAGGTGTAATTGTTGCATCCAGCCCGAGACCGAATGACTAGCTACTTTCGGGTCTGCTCTCGCTGCTCATCTCGATATACGGCCACTCGATTCCGAGCCAATACACCGGTCTTTGTTGCAGCTATGGCCTCTCCAATCAATTTTCAAGTTCTCGAGGATCCCAGACCTCCTTCTCAGATCGTTGACAACACTTCTGGCGCTGTGGCATCAGCAGTCGATCGTTCACGGAATCGAAAGCCACGATCTCAAAGAAAAGCACCGAGTGGCTTCGATACAGCAGCGCAGAGCGATTCACAAAGTCAAGCTTCGAACACCCCTTTTGCTACACATCCTACATCAGGTTCCGGGCGTGCTGAAGCTCGACCTGCCAAGGCTTCTGGCAACGCTCGTTCGGTGATGCCTCCGAAAGACGGCACTCAAGCCATCGACCCAGGAATCTTAAGCACCGAGACATTACGTCCAGCTAAATCTCGTCGTCCAAGAAACAAGCCGGCAAAGTCTACGGGTGCTTCGCAGAGACCTTACAGTACATGTGCATCGTCAGATCATGCCAAACCAACGGAAACGACGTCAGAAACAGAAGGTGCACCTGACGATACCATATCTCAGGCGCCGTCTCTACAGTCAGGAGTGATGGACTTGAATATACTTCAGCCTTCCAGTCGTCCCGATCGGGCTCTTTGGAAACCTCGTTCCGGTCCCGCTTCCGTTGAACAGGATTTGAACACATCGTCAGCAGTCTTGGGAAACCAAAATCCCGAAATGAAAGAACCGCGGCGATCCAACAGAATTGCCAATAGAAATAAAATGGCACAGCTCAAGGCAGATCCCAGCAATGAGGAGATGAGCGTTGAGAGTCGTGCTTCTGTACCAACTGCTTCCGATCCCGCATTCGCGGGCTCTAGCGACAAGACGGACTGTGTCGCCGACTTCACCACCTCGCATCATAGCGACAGTGTCCAGAAATTGACCCCGAGCGAACGTACTAGCCCGAACATCGCTCTGCACGGCCCTTCTGACGGACGTTCTCAAGCATCTGGAAGTGATCCTCCACCTTTCGGATTGCGCCAATCTTCTTCACTGAACTCTCACCCACTCGCTCCCGACGCTTCACTTGCCATGACAGCACGTGCTAGTCCAAATGATCTTGCAGCGCAGTTGAATGGCCTGTCACTTAGCGCCAAGTCTCCAAAAGAACCTCGTCGTCGCCGCGAGAAGCCAGCGAAGCTTCCGACAGTCCGACGCAAACACTGTATGAAAACGCGCACCACTCATAAGTACATTCCATCTGGCATCGACATTGACTGACCATTCTCTTCGCCTACAGCAACGCCTCGCCTCAACATCATGGAGCGCCCGATCGTCACCAAGGAGTACAGCGCTCAAGCCAACGAACCTCCTCACACCACCAAGAACTTCCTGCCCTTGCTCGTCATCCTCGACCTCAACGGCACCCTCCTCTACCGCAGCCACGCCGGCGGCGCGAAATTCACACCTCGCCCGGGCCTCGAGGAATTTCTCGAATACCTCTTCGAAAACCACAGCGTCATGGTCTGGTCCTCCGCCCGCCGCCAAAACGTGGACGGCATGTGTCGCGTGGCCTTCACTCCCCAGCAATTCAACCAACTCGTCGGCATCTGGGCGCGCGAAGATCTCCAGCTGACTCCGGAGGCCTTTAAAGCGCACAGTCAAGTCTACAAGCAACTCACCTGGGTGTGGGAGGATGAGGGACTCCAGAGGAGCAACCCGCTCGCGCCGGATCGTTGGTGTCAGGCGAACACGGTGCTGGTGGACGACTCGAATACGAAGGCTGTGAGTGAGCCGTTCAATTTGCTGGAGGTGCCGGAGTTTGTCAATTCGCGTGAGCAGCAGAGTGAGGAGGTGCTGAGGGATGTGAGGCGGTATTTGAACAAGCTGGGGTTTCAGAAGGATGTGAGTGCGCATATGCGCGTTCGGCCTTTCGTGTACGGCAAGGAAGAGGAGGTGGTGGATGGCGGTGAAGGTGAAGGTGGTTGCGAAGCGAAGGAGTTCGACCGGGATGGCGGAGATGAGAGGGCAGAACAGGCAGCTAGATGGAGGAGCTTGAGTAACGCCTAGGAAACCGACGGAGATGTCCGAAATGAGAGGGCTGCGACGAGCTTGAGCAGCGCGTAGAGGATGGCGAGTTCATCAACGGCATCGATCAGTGCATGACGGCAGATTGAGCACACGATCGAGGACGCAGGAGCGACAGTCTGTGGCACGTTTAACGACACCCCAACGACAACGACAAGATCAACAGCAAAGGTAGAAATTCGTACTTCTGTGATGATATCGTCCTCTAAGGCCTGTAAGTCCTTCCCATCTGTAATCCACATGCTCAGCTGGAGCACGCTAATATAACACCAGATTCCCTCAACCTTCAATCCCCCCTAAACAACCCCTCCACATCCCCCCTCTCCAAAATCCTACACATCCCCCCCTCACAAAGCTGCACCATCTCCCTCGTCCCATCCAAATCCTTCAATAACCCATTCCTCTCCCTCAACCACCCATCCTCCACGCCTTTCCCACCAACCCTCAACGCCGTGCTCATAGGCCACACATTCTCTCTCATCTTCCTCAGTACCTCATCGACCAACTCCCCCTCGCCCACGACCATGAGTCCCTTGACTCCCATCTTCGCCGCCACGACACTACTCAACATCCCGCTGAACAAACCCGGATGTTGTCCCATTTCGACCTCGAAACACGCCACGATGCGCCGCGCCATCTTTTCGTATCCCTCGTCGTTGAGTAAGCTGCCCAGTCGGAAGAGATTATACGCCGCCACGCCATTGACACTTGGTTCAGCATTATCCATCGCGTCCTTCACTCGGATGAGAATATCCGGCTGGCTGGCGGCGGTGCTGAAGAATCCGTACTTCTCCTCGTCCCAGAACAACTTCGTCTGCGTCTGCTGGAGAGTGTCCGCCCATTGCAACCAGTTGCTGTCCCAGGTCGCTTCGTAAAGATCGAGCAGGCCGGAAATGAGGAAGGCATAATCGTCGGCGAAACCAGGTGTTTCGCCGGGTCCTTCGCGGTATACGCGTTGGAGGGTGTTGGTCGACGGGTCGAAGAGGTGGGTTTTGATGCAATTGGTTGCTTTCAGGGCGGCGGCGAGGTAGGCTGCCGCGTGTTCAGGGGAGATGTAGCGAAGTGCGGAACTTGTTCGTGCAAGGCCGCCAATTGCGAGGCCGTTCCAGGAGGTGACGATTTTGTCGTCGAGAGCGGGCCGTGGACGGTTTTTTTCGCGATGTGCGAGGAGTTTTGAGCGGCCGGATTGGATGGTCTGCGTGATCTGTTCTTCGGATTTGCTGAGTTCTTGGGCGAGTTCGGGGATCTCATACTGCACACAGAGTGTGTTTTGGCCGACCAGCTCGCCTTGCAGATCGAAGCGTCGGTCGACATTCCCTTGTGCTTTGACGCCCCAATACTTCGCGCAGACGTCGACTTCCTCCTCGCTGAGTATTGACTTGAATTCGTCCATCGTCCAGACATAGAATGCTCCTTCTCGCTTGTGCTTGTCCTGTGGTGTCGGCAAGGAATCCGCATCCTCCGCCGAAAAGATGCCTCCTAATTCTGAAACCATAGGAGGACTCGTCAGATATGTCGCGATATCATTGACCGTGTCGAGGAGTAGCGGTGACTTGGTCAGAATCCAAGCATCGAGATAGACCGGCAGCAGCTGGGCGTTATCGTAGAGCATTTTCTCGAAATGCGGTAAGCTCCAATCCCGCGTGACCGAGTATCTCGCAAAGCCATGCCCGACCTGATCCTTGATGCCTCCTTTCGCCATGCTTTCCAGCGTGTGTACAGCCATGCGCCTCGCTTCCCGGCATTCCTCCTCTCCCACGATCTCCCGGACAACATGAGGATAAGAAGCCACGCGCAGCAGAGGCTTGATATGGACAGGGGTAGGAAACTTGGGCGCTCCTCCGAATCCTCCACACTTCGCATCGTATCGTCCTTTGTAATGTTCGTATGCATCGTCCAGGAGATCCAGCTCCAGTCCATCATTCTCGTCTGTCTGCTTGCCATCTCTCCCACCTAGCATCCCTTCCTGCGCATACTCTCTCAACTGTCGTGTAATGTCCTTCGCATTGGCTCTGCACTTCTGCTCCTGCTCTTTCCACGCTGTAGAAACCTTCCTCAGTACATCCTCAAAACTCGTTCCCGCTGCACCAGTCTTTGCCCTCTCGCTGTTGGGACCCGGCCAGTATGTGCCTCCAAAGATGGGTTCGAGATCGGGTGTAACGAAGACGTTCAACGGCCAGCCTCCGCCGCCAGAGGTTGCTTGCAGGAAATCCATGTATTGACGGTCGATATCGGGACGTTCTTCGCGGTCGATCTTGATTGGGATGAAGTGTTCGTTGAGAAGTTGTGCGATGCGGGAGTCGGAGAAGCTCTCATGTTCCATGACGTGGCACTGGGAGGCATAAGATCAGTCTTGCAATTTCGACATAGGACCTGTCAACCAATCCTCCAAGTCCGAAATCCTCCAAGCCTTGAATTCTTCCCTCCTTCCACGGACTGAAGCTGCTCAAACTCACCCAATGACAAGCCGAATACCCAATACTAACAAACAACAAGCGATTCGTCTTCCTCGCCAACTCCAACGTCTCAGGACTCCAAAGCTGCCACGCCGTAGGATTGTCCATGTGAGATCGCACATATGGACTCTTGCTCTCGCCGCAGCGATTGTTGAGCGAGACCGCGTGGCCGAAAGCCGGTGGACTACTCATGGTGGAGGAATATGTGCGTGTGCAGAGAGTCTGGCGAAGGAAACGTGGAGCGGAGGAGAGTGAAAATGATTTTCGCAAGTGTTTCTCTTTCACGTGCGATTTGGTTCCATGGATCGACGAGGTGGGGTTGTTGGTTTTGGTGGAGGTTTTGCTACTTGTGAGCGGGGTATTGGGAGAGTGGAAGGGAGAGGAGGTGAGGGAATGTTGTTGTAGTTGGGGTGGAGAGGAAGGAGAAGAAGTAGGAATGGACAATGAAGAAGCAGCAGGAAGTATTTTCAACAAAGTCAGTGCCGATAGGAACCGGCGACCTGAGGTCCACACAGTAAGAGGTAGAGATGTACCTTGCATGTGTGCGTGCTGAGTGTGCTGAGTGTGCTCGGCGGGGAAAGAGTGAAGAAAAAGTTCTTATGCCTCACCCGCATCCACCGCAGCAAAGGACAAACTCAACCGGCTTGGTCGAGGTGGAGAGAAGGATCGTGATGGCTGCGACGGGAGATGCGAAGAAAATTCAGTCTCGCATAAGGTATGGAAGAAGAATTATTGAAGGTCATCAAGCTGCAAGCTGTCCCTGTCCGCCACCTTCCTTCTGCTGCACAAGAAAGTCCACATGATCGCCTCGAGGTGCGGCTTCCAGGACGATAAGCAGGGATGCAGTGTCGCAATACTCAACTCGCATCGGGACTGCTCTCGCTTTTGTCACGGCCGTACTTCGCTGGTACGGTAATAAGCAGAAAGGAAGCGGCAATTGAGGACATCAAGCATACAAATAGTCGGCTGTCAATTGCAATCCGAGTGTGGGATCAGAGGAGCTGCCCTGCTGCCCTGTCCTGCCCTGCCCTGGCGAGAAACGAATTCGGAATGGTCACGTCTTTCGCAAGACCCGGCGTCCCTGATCTCATCGACAGGCGTCGCCGAAAATTGCCAACCAGGCATCTCATTTCAAATGGTCGCATCCCAGCCAGCCGATGGAGAAGAAGAAAGTCGCCCAGACCTAACCGCGCGTCTACGCAGTCTGGCCCCATGACCTTCACATTTCATTCGCCTCGTGAAGGATACCCGACCGTGTAGAACGACAGAATCCAGAATAACATAATTACAACTCCATACGAGCCCAGCCCATCATCAAGAATCAAACTTCGCCATCCTCCACTATCCACCCAGCCGAACACCCGAACCTTGGGGAAATGATCATCAAGCCTTGCGAGTTGTCCCCTACCTAACCTCAATCCAGTCACTCCAGAAAGGGAAGAAGCCAAAAGGCAACATTCATTCACCCGAAGATCCCGAATCCATTTTAAGATTACCTCCAATTTCGCAGGCCTCGCGGCACTTGACAGCCAACGGAAAGGTGGAAGCTTCCGTCATCATTACAGGCCACACGCCCGCGAAGGGAAATTAAGCGCCAATGGAGATGTGCATGACACGGTTGACACTGCATGGCGACATGGGCGGTAAAGAAGGGACACGCCATCGCTGTTCAACAACAATGTATGGACACGCGGTCAGGAAGACATGCATGAGTAATGATGCGATGCACAGTGCACACACACGTGGAAAGCAAACTTCTCTCGGGTCCAAGTAAGCTGCAACGACAAGAATCTGTTCAAGGACTACGGTACAGAGTAGAGCTGATCCAGCCAGCATGTTCATTGTAGCAAGGCCATGGTATGATTTTGTCTTGTGTGTTTTGATCGTGGACTCGTTGGTTTGAAGGAAGCGAAGTGTGTACAGAAAGCTGCAACTGGTGACGGTGACTGAATCTCCAATCGTGTGAAACAGCAAACGAGCGAGACTGCCTTCGATAGCGAAGAGTGCGGTCTGCCCAGCGGAAAATGCGCAAAAACAACGTCGCGCATCAAAGAGATCTGACACCCACCTTTCCGTGTGAAGAGAGAAAAAAACACACACACATGCTGGATGTTGTAGGTTCTGGATTTGACTCTGGTTGGTTTGGATGCACGAAAAAAGGTAGATGTCAGGTCTCGAAGCTTTCGCAGGAAAGAGAACGCCGTGTGAATTGCACATTTGCCCCGAGTAGCCGTTCCGCACTCTCGAATCGTGCAAAAGGGGCCCGTGATATAAGCAAAGGAAGAAGATGGGCGTTCATGGCGTGGTTGGTCCGCCGATGGTCGTCTCAGACGTTCATCGTCTAGTAGCCGGGGTTGTCGTTGGAGATTGATGGGTGGCCGAGAGGAGCCAAGACATTGTCAGCGAACTGGCCAGCGTAGTTGCCTATCAAGCATGTTAGCATGAGCCTTTCTTCTATCGCACATTACTCATCACTCACCTGGTCCCTTGTAGTTGCAGACGGTGAACCAGGGCGAAACACCCGAGCCAGTGTTGGCGAGACCGTTGGGGCAGTACTGGGTGGCGCAAGCGACGTGGGTGGTGCTCTTCCAGACCATCTGGGTGCCGTGACCCCACTGCTCGAAGCCACTCATGTCGGGCTCATGGCCGTAGTAAGTGTAGAGAGGCATCTCGGCGTTGTAGAACATGTCGATAAGAACCGAGCCGATGTTGTCCGCATCGACACCAGCGGCGATGTTCTGACCATATCCACCACCCTGAGCATCGCTGAAAGTATTGTTAGTGGTTGTGCAGCAAGAGTGACTGGACTTCAGACATACACGTTGTGAGCGTAGACGCAGCTGGAGGCAATCTCCTTGGCGCAGTTGTAGAGCCCCTCATCCCACTCGACGGTCGAGCAGGAGTGGTTGGAGCGGACCATGTTGTGGAAGTAGACCACCTTGCTCTTGTAGTCGGTGGGCTTCTCCGCACTGCCCTGGCTGCCAGAGGAGGCCGGAGCGCTCGATGCTGGCGCAGCAGGAGCCTGGTAGGCTGGAGGAGCCTGGTAGGATGGAGGCGGAGCGGGAGCCGCGGAGGTCGCAGCTGGAGCTGGAGCTGGTGGGTTCTTGTGTCCGTAGTGAGGAGCAGGAGCGGCGGCGGCGCTGGTGATCGCAGCGGGTGCTGGGCCGTTGCCGTTGTTGTAGGCGGTGACGGTCACGACTTGGGTCTCGTACACGATGTCGTCGATGTAGGCTTCAAGGCCACGCTTCTCGGCGTATGGGACGGCGAGGGCACCGGCGGCGAGGGCCGCGACAGCAAAGACGGAACGCATCTTGGAAATGATGTTTGTTTGCTTGAGAGATCACAGATCTTCGAAAGGCGGCTGTTGGGAGAGAGTGTTGTTAGAAGGTGTTGTTGGTGATGCAAGGTGTTGTTGGTTGTTGAATGTCTTGCCAGAAGACGTATTGTTGTTGAAGTCAAGGAGTGTAGGTGTTGTTGTGACGGTGAAGGAGTGTGTTGATGAGGTGAGGAAGTGTGAAGCCCGTGAGGGAGTAGGACGAGGTATAAGACAACAGTGAAGTAAACGGCACGGTCAGATGTTGTGACATTTCGAGTTTTGCGCATGCGTGCGTGCGTGCGTGGCGGTTGCATGTGATGGGAAAATGTCGGTCGCATTGAATGGGGTCGGAAGTGGAGCGGAGCATTGGCGGCGCGACGTACGTACCTGTGGGATAGCGGTTGCTTGTTGTGTTGTTGAGCAGCGACAGTCGACGAGGAAGAAGGACCCGGAAGGTTGAATGAGCGTGGAGGCAGACTGGCTGCGGTAAAGAGTGAGATGGGCCCGGTGAAGGTGTGTCTTGTCGTTGGTGCGAGGAAAGAATCACGGAAGAGGAGAGGAAAAGTCACGGCTCTGGTGGGCAAGGGATGCTCGGGGCGTCAAGTAGTCGTGGGCCAGACACTGAGACTGGGGAGGGGAGGGGAGTGGAGCTCACTGGGCGCGCGACAGGGGAAACGGGCGCTAGACGAGGGCGAGATGAAACAACCGTGCGCGGGCCTAGTGCCAGTAGAGTTTCCAACCGTCGAGGCAATCCGCTTCCGTGTTCGCGATCGATGCGCTGTGACTGAGAGAGGTGTCGGGTGTGATGGCTGAAATCACGGCCGGCGGGTAATGGAAATGAACGGGTGATCAGATGGATTTGATGATGATGATGATGATGTTGGAGAGATGAAGAAGGGAAGTGATGATAATAATAATAATACTACTTCGACGACACGTGTGTGGCCTCCTTGCTCTCACTCTCACTCTCACTCTCACTCTCTCTCTCTCTCTCTCTCTGTGACAACGTGTCGGAATGCATCTCTAAATCGACCTCTTCTGTGAAAAGTGCCACGCGCTGAGAGAGGATGCAGAGTGTGCAGCAGCTGCCGTGCGCCAACCCCCCAGCCGATCTTCGTACCTGAATTTGACGCGCCGCTCTCTTGGGGTCACCCCAGTCTCCAGCAAATTGAATGATGATGATGATGATGATGATGATGATGATGATGGGCAGGACTACTCTCCAATACCTGCTACCCGACTGTAGCAATTGTCCAACGTACACGTAACGCAGTGTACCAACTACGAACAGTGGTCGACCGTTAAATCACTCTCGGATCGCATAGCAACCACACAAAGGTTCAAGGAGAGACGAGACATCAATACACATCCACGTTGCTCTTGCCTCTTCCAGTCATCATCCATTATTCCCACCAACCGGCTCTCCCGGTCTTCTCCTCGTATTCCGCCCGCAAGAGGCGGCCACCGCTCACAGGACAGCGGTCCGCCACGCCGCCAATACCGCTGTTCCTCTTCCCGCGTGAAATTGGTTCTAGACACCACCGTCGCAAACTGGCTTGTCCCACATCAGCCCATGCACATTGTTCTCGGTCTCATGGATGGCATGATGAGGAGGACGAGCTTGAATAATCCAGATGCAGCCGCCATCGCATAGTGCAATCATTGGACAGCGGCTCCTTCGCAATTCTCGTCACTGTGTGCCTCGATCCCGGCGATTGCGAGCGATGAGTTGGAAAATATGGGTCAAATGGGGCCAATGACCACGACATCGCCGTTGGCAGCATCTCACCGACAGCGCAAAATGCCAGGTACAGAGGTACTTGTGCTGTTTCTCTCACCCGCAGTTACATGAGCCGCCCAGAACTCCAGAGCGAACGCCGCGCAATAATACCAGAGTACACGGGGAGAGCCAAGGACCACGCCGCCCCAACTGCACATCTCGCAGACGCCGCGGTTTCACTCCGGTGGGTGGGAGCGTCGCCATGCAAGTGTCAAAAAGTCGACACATGGCCGCCTCGTTTGACCTTTGTCTTTTTCGCAAGCATCGGAAGCGCGTGTTCGGGGTCGCTTGCCATCATGATCACCGCATGTTTGATCCCTTCCACTCGGGTTTGCCGAGTTCTCGTCTAGTCCACGTCTCTCCAGCATCGGTACGTGGCTGCATCGCCGTTGTGACACCGGGTAAGGCATGCGGTGATCCGGAAAGTCAAATTAGAACTACTACAATTGAGATGTACAGTACTGCGGGCAGGTTCTCATAGATTTCGTGCAAGCCAGTCTCTTACCTGACGGCTTGCTGTCAAGTAGCCGCTTGTGCCCGTGTTCTTTCTACTATCATTGAGGACAGTCTGATGAGATTGCAGTGTAGGTGGTAGAGAAGGGGTAGAAACCTGCCTACTCACATCAATCGTACCATCCAGCTCGCTACGCTCAAACTCTGTACCTGAGTCAAATAGCACGAAGGTTTCGTACCTGCATCCAGCCCGAGGTACCAATGAACTTCTCGACACGAGTTCAGGCAAGCTCTGAACTTCACCAGACTTCTGGCTGGCTCGATCAATCACGACACCTTCAATAATCTCGAAGAGTGGTTTCTCCACGTGCGCAAGCGCCGAGCTTCACGGCGACTCCGGGACTCTAGACTTGCTCGATGATGGTCTGATTCTAGAATACCATCAAGGCTCCACGTCAGCCGAATGTTGAGCTTCACGGCGACTCCCGACAACTCTAGACTTGCTCGCCGGCCTGATCAACTCAGAAATCCAGATCGAAAGTGCCCCCCCAATTTGACCATGCGCATCGGCAAGGAACATGCCCTGCAGAAAACAATCCGGACCCCAATCATTACCCTGAGTTCAGTCGCCAGCACTTTCCGCCCTTCTCCCGCAATTCCCTCGTCGCAAAGGAACAAAACGAAGAACCCCCAACGAATAAAATCGTAATAAGCGCCGCGATCGCATGATTCCAAAACACACCCCTCCCACACTTTCTCTTCTCGATCCTCGCTTCGCCTTACAGCTCACCCATACACACACACACACAGCCTTTGACGGTTGACTACTGCACGACGGGTGCTTGCTCCGACTTCGATGGGGGGCGGAACTTTCGGACACATGTCACGACGGGGATTGCTGAGACGGTCTACTGCACGGCGTATTACGTACGTACGGCAGAAGTACTGCTCTGCTGTACAGCGCAGAGTGGGACAAGACAAGGGAGGAGGTACGGTACCGCCAAAGACTTTACACAATTTTTCTCTTCCTGCATCATCTTCTTCGCCGACGAGAATCTTCTTTGGTCTGGTGTGTTGAGCTCATCGTGAGCAAGATCGCTGTCAAACGGCCCACCAGTCCGACATATTTCCTCCATTAATCGAGAAAGACCAGTCCTGCATCGCTGTTTCCTCGTTACGAACGCCACACATTCATCTGCCGTGTAACAACGCGCTCCCCACAAAGTCTCGGATGGTGACATACAATGACGAAAACCATTTGCGGAGGACAGCGAAACACAGCATGCCCACTCCCCCCATCCATCTTCCACCTTCGGCTCGAACACATGGGCATAAGAAAGGGGTACTGCAGTCCCACCTCACTTATTACTGTACCTCATCTGCTGCAAAAGTCAGGACCATGTGTTTGACAGCATACGCATACCACATGCTTGTTTCAAGAGTCTTTGCCCTGCGTCACTGCCGTGTATGGTTGGCGTTGGTTGCGTCCCGGTGGATGGGCTGGCTGTGGTGAGCCTGTAATTCCGATGCGCATGTTGAGATGATGGTTCGTTGACGATATTCATTCTCTTACGTCTCGTGCGTCGTTGAGCCTTGGATGAGTACGTGTAGTCGTGGTAGCGACGAGAACGACGAGACTACCAAATCCATCGACTCGTACGTACCTTATGCAACAGCCAGACATGTGTCATCACAACCAAACATCTCCGAAGCAAGTATTCTCGTCAACTCCAATGAGTATGGCGGTCCGTGCTTCTCTCGATCTTGACAGCAAACACCTCTTGCCGCACGGCACAGGATGGCCGTGGTCGCCAGCGATATCTGACACACAATGACAGGTTTGGGGTCCACTGTGAAGCGAGCCGTGGCCCCCGAATGCCGGCTTTCCTCAACGTGATACACGTGGCAGACATGTTCTGGGCTTGCATGAGGTTTCATTGTGAAAGCGGAGAAGCACGTTTCACCAAGACTCGGGTTGAGATGACCAAGGGTTTCAAGGCCCTGCGGCCAACGTCATGCACTCATGTGAAAGGTGTAGATTCGTTGTTGGTCTCGATCTAGACCTCTAGAGCACGATCCATGCCGTGATCGTCCCTGAAAACAACCTGGAGTGTCTTCGGACGGTTGGGCTGTTCCTTCATCATCATCATCACCATCACCCTCAGGACCCCTTTTTACATCCCCTGTCACTTGTACTGTACCTGCTCTCAAGCTTGCATAACTTCTCCCAGGCGCTTCTTTCCCTCGTCGTCCAGCTTCTCGCCAACGAATTGTCCAATTCTCCCCCCGTGTCTCTGATCCGCCTCTCGCAGTGTAGTGCCCACCCACGTCTTGACGTCCTGAACTTCCGGCCACGGATCCACAGTCGGTCGCTTGCAAGTATTGAGCTGCGTGAACGCCGCTCCGAATCCAAGGTCGTCGACATCGCGGTCTTCGATCAGATTGTCGTCCGCGGCGGGCGGAAGAGGTGGGTTGATGAGTAGTTTGAGAAGAGCTTCGCAGGTGATGGCCCAGCCGCGCTTGGCGTAGCGGTCGACGAAAGCTTGGCTGTCCGCGAGAGTGCGGGTGAGGGAGATGCAAGCGGTCTTGCGGTCGAAGGGTCGGCTGAGCTTTTGAGTATCGGGAAGGATGATGCCAGTGTAGATCGGTGTGAAGACGTTCTCTTGTACGCGGTCGGCTGCGGCGATGAAGAAATCGGCTCCAAAGCCTTTCGTGCTGAGGGCTGAGACGAGGTGGTAGAAGCGGACGAAGCGAAGGGTAAAGTTCTCCGTCTTGGAGTTGGAGAGGCGGGTGAACATGAGTTGGAGAATGGAGCCCCAGAAGTTCTCGAGGGCTGCTGGTGGGAAGTTGGTGACAAGCGCTTCGATGAGGTCCATGGCATGGCTTTCGTACGCTTTGCTGCTGACCAACTTCTGGAAGATGACAAGGATGGCTTCGGTCTGGTTTGCGGCCGCCATCTGCTGAGCTCCTTTGGGGATCATGGTCGTGAGGAGTCTGGTCAATGCCGGGACGTTGCCTCTTGAATCCCACATCGCCGGTGTCAGGACTGGAGTCACTAGTTGTTGGAAGTTTGCAGACAGTGTATCTGACGGGTTGGTAGCAACCATGAGAGCGTACAGCTGGAAGACGTATGGGGTGAACTCGTCCACCTGCGATTGGAGCACCTCCATGAAGGTTGGGAACAAGGCTGCCTCAAGCTTCTCCGACTGTGTAGGACCCGCAAAGCGAATGAGCGCGCCCAGTGACTCGAAGAGAAAGTAGCAGAACCCGGGGTTAGAAGGATTATGGCGGCAGACTTTCGTAATGTTGACCAGGTTGGTGATGATGAGATCGACGATCGGTAGCATGTCTTCACGGATGACAATCAAAACTCTCATCACGCACTTCATCAGGAACTCGTTCTCTTGGACCTTCTCGGGCTTGGTGTCTTTCGTAATGAGTGTGAACAGATGTTGCAGGAGATCCTTTGCCAGCGGGACAATGTTCTCGCGCGGGATGATCGCTTGTCTGTTGTCGTCCGTGAGGTACAATGCTCGGTCGACAGAGATGGCTGCGTACGTGTAGACCACGTAGTTCGACGAGTTCAAATGCTGAACAAGAAGTGGGAATGCCGCCTGCCATTGCTGGGCAGAAAGGATGCTGCGGAAAATGTACAAGTATTTGATCGCGTCCACCTTCAGCAATGGCTCAGCCGCGTTGTTGGTAAGATCCTCGGCCACGTTGTTCTGGAAGAATTCGATCACGTTGACGTTCGGATTGACGCTTAGGACTCCCTTCGCGGCGGTGGATGTTCCCTTGGCAGCAATTGATGAGAAGAGATGCACCGCGGTGTCCTTGGATTTCCAATTCGCACTCCGGTCTTTGGCGTATTCTTGGAGAAAGTGATTGACGTATCGCATAACGACCTCGGTCACCAGCGTCTCGAACTGCTCCATGAGCTTGCGTAGGAAGTTGGTGGCAGCACGCCTCCGAGTATCATCGTCCGAACCCTCCAGATCACGCCGAATAAACTCAATAGGCTCATCCTCAAACGTCTCAATGTCGGATTCCCGTAACGATAGGTTGGGAATGACCACATTCTCTGTGACCTGGCCCATGGTCTCTGCATTGTTGAAGCTTTCCGCGTGCTGCCTAATGCTAGCAACCGTTGTCAAGAACTCCAGAGCCCTGCTCACCACCAAATCGTACTTCGCCTCAGGTCCAATGGTCGTGAGCAGCGTCCAGGAAGTCTGAATGAACTGGTTGAGATGCGGCTTGAACTCCTCGTCATACTTGCGCGTGTATAGCACCAAGACTTTGATTGCGCCTGCTCTTACGCTCTCCAGAGGCCCTGCTTCGGACTCATCGCCAGTGTCCAATGCACCATTCTGATATGTCAAGTATTTCAGCAACAATGCCGAGATTGCTCCGAGGGACTCTTCGAATTGGGGCGGCATGTCGTGTGTTGAGAGATCGTAAACGAGCTTCATGATCAAGTCTAGAGTGGTGTAGTGTGCCCTGAGCACTTCCGGGTTGGCCTGATTCGCATCGATCATGCGGTCTGTGTTCTCCCATAGCTGCAAGAATGGCGCAGCGAATTTCGACAGCACATGGTTGATCTCGGTGTAAAGCTCATCGGACCGGTACAGCGGCTCCCATCTCTTGAAGATGGAATGTGCGACTTGCAGCACTCCATTGTTCACTGCAGCGTTGTCCGGAGTGAGTCTGGAGACCAAATCGTCCACGAGTGTATCCCACCTCTCCCAAAAGTCGCTATCTGCAATGACGCTGATAGCATCCCCGAGTTGCGCCTGGATTGCAGGTGGGACTTTGACCATAAGTCCAATGAGCTCGCTCTTGATCGTGTCGACCTCGTTTGCAGGGAGGACATGTTCGCCGTTCTCGTTTGTCCAATTCCGCCGAACGAAGTTCTTGAAGAATAGTGCGCTCGCAAGTCGTGTGTTAAGGGGAAATGTGTCGGCCGCTACGATCTGGAGGAGACTGAGAGAGAAGCCCGGCTTTGTCTCAGACTCTTTGAGGGCTTGTTCGGCTGTTGAAATGTCAGTGCTGAAGATCTGGCTGTGATGCAAGAAATGCTTGTGCTCACCTTGCCGGTTATGTCGTGGATCAAGACTGGCGGAGAGCAAGTCTGCCACTGATTGCAGACTGGCAGCCATCTTGTGTGACGATAAGGAGGATGAAGGAGAGTGGGGGATGAAAGAAGTGGATGGAGATGTTCAGTTCAGTGATTGAGTAGTTGGGAGAGCTACAAAAGTTGTAAACAGTGAGTGGAGCAAACTCTCGGCCCCCACTCCAACGCGTCCGCCGTCAATCGTCATTATTCACGTACCTTCCTCGATCAGCTGTCCGTCTTACTTTCATGAATTGTTCGTCCTCGATCTGCTTTCCCCAATACACACCACACACAACGAGCTCCATCGCTGGGAGCAATCTGCATCTCCTTCGCTGCCTACATAATCCTGCGCACCTTACCATAATATACACGGACTCCTTTCAGAGGCCACCACTCGGCGTTAAGATCACTCCTCCGCAATACCACAGCTCGCATCGCCACTCAAGTCACAACTTGCGTCTTGCGCCCGCGACCTGCTAGCTCTGATAATATGAGGGCATAAACGATCCTGGGACACTCTCATCCCTTCATACATCAACAGAAAACCCGACCAAACCATCCACGGCTATGGCGGCCTCACAGAACCTCGCACGCCTGCGGGAGCAGACGATGCACAGTCTGGAAGATGAAGAAGCTGTAACGGTCAACACTCGAGCTCTCATCGACAAGGTTCTAGCTCGCTACTCGGGCGAGTGGACTACTCTTCGTGAACTCATACAAAATGCTGCGGATGCGCAAGCCCGAAAGGTCACCGTACGCTTCGAAACGTTGCCATCTGCTACGATACCTTTACCGCAGACTAGAGATCCGGCCGAGCACCTCAAGCACACACTGCAAAATCACACACTCAAGACCCTGATCGTATCGAACGATGGAGAAAGATTTGGAGAGAATGATTGGCAGCGCTTGAAGCGGATTGCGGAAGGAAATCCTGATGAGACAAAGATTGGAGCTTTCGGTGTGGGATTCTACTCTGTGTTTGCAGATTGCGAGTCGCCATTTGTCAGCTCCGGAAAGGAGACGATGGCGTTCTACTGGAAAAAGGACAGCTTGTTCACACGTCGAGGGAAGTTGCAGGACGAGGAGACGGGTACTACCTTTTTGCTCGATTACAGGAGTCAGACAACGCCCGTACCACCGCTGCTGGGGCTGTGCCAATTTCTTGCCACGAGTTTGACTTTTGTCGGCTTGGAAGTCATTGAGCTGTATCTGGACGATTGGAATATCCTGACATTGAACAAGAAGATGGCCCCCGCCGCCAGCGTCAAGATCCCCAGCGACGTCAACCCTAAGACGAGAGACGGCCTCATGAAGATCACGGACGTGGAATATCAGAACGCGCAAATCGACGCCAGGTGGATGAATGTCGTCGGATGGGATAGGAAGTCCCAGGCAACTGGGGCGACTGCAGTACCACAAAACGAGTCTGGAGGCATGAGCTTGCGGAACTTTTTCGGACGGTTCGCTGTTGGCACAACGAGCAGTACTGCTTCTCGTATAGCACAGCGGGAAGAGGAGGCGCTGCAAGTGAGGATTGCAGAGGATCTGGTCGGCATCAGCACCGCGACAGTGTTCTTGAGGGTCAGCACAGTCAATATTTTGACAAACGTGAGCAAGTCTCTGGCCCAGGAACTGGAAAGGGCGACCAAGAAACCGCCACCGAAGAAGACACGGATCTCTATATTGACCTCTTCGTTTGACGAAGCGAGTGCATCCCTTGCAAACAGCTCCGGTTCGTCGAGTCAGCGAGCGAACGACATCTTCTCATCTGTGATTCCTACCAAAAATGGCAAGATCTTTATCGGCTTCCCAACAGCGCAAACGACAGGCTTGCTGGCTCACATCTCTGCTCCATCCGTCATTCCCACTGTCGAGCGTGAATCTATCGACCTCAACGCCCGCTACGTTCGTGATTGGAATATCGAGATGCTTCGAGTCGCCGGTATCGCTTGTCGCATAGCATATACTGGCGAGATGGTTGAGCTGAAGGCTAAGATCGAGCGACTCATGGCCGCCGATGGTGGAAGGAGGAAAGTCATACCTGCGGAGGTGAATACGGTTCTCCCATCAGCAATTCACACATACAAGCAATTTGCCTACTCTGAATCAACGCCATCTGCTAGAGTCGGCCAGTTCATCGAGGAAGCTTTCTGGACTTGTAATCAGAAGGCTAGCATCGACGTACTCTCCACACGCGGAGTGCTTCCGAGTCAGCAAGTCAGGGTGGCTACAGAGGATCTCAGCTTCGTGGAAGGCATTCCGGTCATTCCTGACGAATTGATGGACAAGGCTCTCGCTTTCTTGACCAAGCTGCGTGATTATGGCTTACTTTCGGACATCACCACACCGGACATCAAGAAGGAGCTCGAAGCTCAAGCACTTACGGAGAAGCAAGTCGTGGAGCTTGTGAAGTGGGCTTCCACAAAGGTCTCTCGTCAGGACATGGACGCAAGCGTAGCACAAGGACTCTTCGACGGCACGATAGCAAGCATTGCGGAAGAACATCTTGCCACATCTGCAAGTCCAGTGCTGCAATTGGGCTCGATCAAAACCTTCGTCAACAGTTCAAAGATCCCAATCGAGCTACCGACCCCTCCACAAACAATTCCTTTCAGATTCACAAAGGGTCTGTCACCGGTGCAGCTTCAATCGATCGGCTGGGAAGAGCTTCAAGTAGTCCCATGGGTGCGCTGGATCATCGAAAGCGATGGACATGGTTTCGGCGACGGTCAGAGTCTCACCGCGACACCAGCCGTGGCATCTCAAGTCCTGCCAGTGGTATCAAAAGCATGGGACGGCTTGTCGCAATCTTCCAAGCAGACCATGCAAGAGCTGTTCATCCCCAGAACAGTGATCCCAACGAAGCTGGGGATGCGGAAGCCTGCTCAAGCTTACTTTGGCAGTGTGAAGCTCTTCGAAGATCTCCCGACGATTGTTGGTCTTCAAGGCGTGAAGGAGAAATTTCTTTCCGCCTTAGGTGTACGCAAGACCGTTGAGCTGAGCGTCGTGTTTGATCGCCTAATGGCGAAATCGAATTCGCCGGCTACAGAGGGTGGGAAGTGGAGTCATGTTGACTTGATCAAGTATCTCCTGAGCGTGAAAGACGACATTCCTTCTGAGGATCTTAAGCGCCTCCGTCAGACACCAATTTGTCTCGCCGAGGCGCAAAGTGACGATCCAACGACGAGGGGAAAATTGTATCGCATTCCGGAGCTGTTCGAGCCTGATGATGCTATCAAACGACTTGGTCTGCCAGTACTGCAATGGCCAGGACAGTACCGCGCGTCCGCGCCAGAAGGCCGATTCTTGCGCTCTCTCGGCCTCCAGCCATATCCATCGGTTCTAGACCTCGTGGACATCCTTTCCAGGGCCCCAGCAGATTCCGAGCTCCAGAAGCGCACGATTACCTACTGGGTCATGAATGCCTTCCACAACGGCTACGCTAAGTTCGCAGTCGCCGACATTGACAAAGCTTTTCTTCCAGTCCTACCTTTCGCGGGTGAGGGAAAGAATTTGGTTGCGAAGCCGTCTCAGTGCTATGCCAATCCAAAAGCCGCCGTGCTTCGTTTCCGCACTCTGCGAGAAGACCTGCAGCCACATCACGCGCTCTTTGGTGTTGCTCTAGACCCTCCCATTGAAGCATGTGCTGAGCGCTTGATCAAATCTCCGCCGGCAGATAAGTCATCGGCGCAGATGCTGTACGGCTATCTTGCTGGTCGACTGGGCGAGATTGGTCCTAACGGGAACCTGGCAGAACGCCTTGGAAATGCGCCGATTGTACCAGTCGTCGACAGAGCTTCCGGGTCGAAAGCTCCTCGTTTGCGCTTTACCTCTCCTAGGCTGTGCTTCCTCGGAGATGGTGAGGTGTACGGTGACATTTTCGACTTCGTCGACTTTGGGCACGACGCGAACACGTTCTTGCTCCGTGTTGGCTGTAAACACGAACCGAGTGCAACCGAGATTGCCGATACGCTTGTTCGGCAGCCGACACGCTTACTAGGTACACTCGGTCCTGACAAGTACGTCCAGCTCCTGCGCAAGATAGCCGAGAACGCTGCGGTCATCAAAAAGGACAAGCTCCTGTGGCAGCGCCTGAAGACTTCGCCTTGTCTGTTGGCGGAGAGATTGGTCCGCTCTGGAGGAACTCGCCATGCCGACGAGAAGAACGAATACGATGACGACGAGACCATGATACGGGAGCAGCTCTTGGTCAAGGCTACCGACATGGTCTTGATCGACGACTTCAATTCATACCGTCTTTTCTCCGACATTCTGCTTGCAGCGCCACAAGAAGAGGTCTTGGAAAACTTCTACGCCTCCCTCGAAACTCCCTGGCTTAGTAAGTTGGCCGAGGACGAGCAGCGAAAGGGCCCGTTGCTGCACGATCAATCTGCCGCGGCGAAACTACAAATGCTGCTTGTAGAGCGATGTCGTTTGTTTCTCCACGACCATGGGCCCGAATCCGTCAGGCATGATGCGAAATGGTTGGAGCAGAATCTCACGGTCCAAGTGACAGAGTTCTTGCAAGTCACGCGCAAGTTGAAAGGCTACAAGGTGCAGCACACTGCCAAGCGCAGCGCTGCACTTCATCGGGAGACGAAACGGGATGCGACGCTTTTCGTGACGGCTCGCTACGATCTGTACGAAGTCAGCAAGGCAATCTCCGCTCTGCTACTGAAGCGACCGAAACAGCAGGACTTTCTCGCGTTTGAGACCATTCTGGAAAGTGATCTTCGTAGACTGAAGACGAAGGGCTACAATGTCGACCGTATCCTTCGACAGAAGGCGGCAGAGTCTCGTATTGCCGAATCCGAGATGCAGAAGCGCGCCGAAGAACAGAGACGACTGATTGAAGCAGAGTCGGCGACGCGACCGACGCAAGCATCTGCCGCTAAGAGCAATGTCATGTCACAGCCGCAACAGAACCAGCAGCAACAAGCAGGACAGCCACCTGCGACTCCAGACAAGCAGCTTGCCATGCCAGGCTCTTTCTCAGACTCGCCCGAGACAGCCAGGCCGGAAACAGCTGACCGAGGGAAGAAGCCCGGCGGGCTCTTCAATACTATCAGTAAACACCTCGGATTCAACTCTAACAATCAAGCTGCCGAGCAAATGCAAAAGCTGCTATCTGGAGATCAGAATGTGCGACAGGCCGACTTGCCTCCGCCTTATGAGGCGAGTGGTAATCCAATTGGTGCGCCAGGTACCGGCCGCGCCACGTCCGCAGGCAATGTGCAGTCAAATTTACAGTCCGCCATCAAAGCCTCGCGAGAGCATAGAGCTTCCGAAGTCTCGTCAGCCCAGCAAACGAAGGAGATCAAAGAGACACCCACGTATTGCGACCATACGCCCGCCCAAGACATTCAATTCATCGCCGAGCTCGACAGTGGCTTCAAGATTTACCTCTCCCGCGACAACCCTGATCCAAATGGCTTTCTTCAGACCCAGCGCGATGCGATCGTCAAGTTCGTCATCGTCCTCACAGCCGTGGCGCAGGTATTCGAGCTCCCACCCAAAACGATCAACATCTATCACGACGAGAAAGGCGCTGCAATCGCATTCAACAGCAACGGCGCTCTGTTCTGCAATTTGAGATATTTCATGCAACTTCATGTTGCGCATATGGCCTCGCCGGAGGGCAAGGTCGAAGCGGTGGCGTACTGGTGGATCACACTTTGTCATGGTATGTTCTGAACACTCTCGCGCCTCATGCGTTGATGAACTTCGTTTGCTGACTTGTCTCTCCGCAGAACTGGCCCACAACTTGGTTAGCAATCATGATCAGAATCATTCGTACTACACGGAGAGCTTCGCGGCGCATTACTTTAGACGCATGGTTTGGTTGGCTGGTCGCATCACCTCGGAGGGATAATTACTTGTTTTGGCGTTTCTGCATTTGAGCGATGGAATACCTGCATCTTGACAAGTCGGCGTTGCATGAAAGAGAGGAACAGCTGTCCTACACCTAGATACCCTTGAACGTTGTTTGTACATTTGCTCCGTTCGACGAGTACCTGGCATATGTACATTTCTCGTAAGGCCAACTGCAAGATGGTGTTTTCAACGATCACAAGGCCAACCAAGCTAGCAGTGCAGCTTGACGAAAGATCAGCCTGACCTGCGTCGCTTGTGATTTTTTTTGCTTCCGCTGTCACGCTTCGCGGTCGTAAATGCGAGGTACCAACATCTAATTGTCGACAACGTTCAAAGAACAACTTGTCAAGTCCCCTTTATCACCGACCGAAGTGCTTTCGAGCCGGATAGGGGATGTGCTTGGCAGAATTGAAGGGGGTCCGTCCTTTGAAACAGCTTCTGAAGAGCTCTGGTGGACTCGCTTGGGCACGGGAAGCAAGAAGGATTGAATTGTTGCCCTGCGTTGTATACATGTACATTGTACCTCGATTCTTCTTACATACACTCCATCACACGCGGACACGTCTCTTGCGGACAACGAACGCGGTTTGCGGATATCTTGTGACCTCCTACCCTCTTCGTACCAACCCAGCCTATCGCCCACACGATCAGCACCGCTGGGGTTTTATCTTTTCTCGTTTGTTACAATCACGTGGGTCCCTCCACCATCGACCACTTGCGAGACAGCCTGCTAGTCCTCGAGATTTGAGGTGTCATTCGACTAGTTCTACCTGGTGGGTCCCAGGTCCTCGTCCGCATTCCACGTGTGCTGCAAGAAGCACTTCACCTTTTCCTCTCCCGACCAGGACTGGACTGCTCCAAGTCAGTCCCGAACCCTTCACCATTCCTCTCCACCTCTCCGGAAGCAGTTCTACCAACACGACCCGCAAGCCGGCCAACATCCCCCTCCACACCCTCAGCTCCTCGAGTCGCCGGCGACGGAGCAGCAGTATCTACAACGAGAAGGGAGACCGTGAACGCCTGACACGGCGCTCCGGCTCCGGCTCCTACGACGAAGACGAGTACGACGACGACGACGAAGACGACTTCTCCCTCTGGAGTGACACCGGCGATCTAGTCGATCAGCTCGGCGACGCAGAAGACCCGCTCGCAGCCCATCTTCGCTCGGCCGTCGACGACCGCGGACGCCCACGACATTCGAAACGAGTCCGCTTCCCCTCGAACGAGAAAGAACGCCAATCTGGCGTCGATATAAAGAAGGAAGACATTCGAGTGCCCAGTCCTGCTCCCCTACCGCTGAGTTGGGGACAGAGATTGCTGGCTAGGACCATGGCTCCCAATGATTCGTCCTCGCGCATGCACGGCTTGCATGGCAAGAAGCTGATATACTTCCTGTCCATATTCGTGTCGTTGGGCGTGTTCTTGTTTGGATATGATCAGGGCGTGATGTCCGGTATCATTACCGGGCCTTACTTCAAGGACTACTTCAACCAACCTTCACCGGCTGAGATTGGTACTATGGTGGCTATCTTGGAGGTGGGAGCTTTCATATCCTCGATATCGGTCGGACGCATTGGGGACATGATTGGGCGGAGAAAGACAATCTTATACGGAGCATTGGTCTTCGTTGTGGGTGGAGCGATTCAAGCATTCGCAACTGGTATGCCCATGATGTTGCTGGGCAGGATCGTTGCTGGTCTCGGAGTTGGAGCTTTGAGTACGATTGTGCCGGTATACCAAAGTGAGATCAGCCCGCCGCACAATCGGGGCAAGCTGGCATGCATTGAATTTTCCGGGAACGTCTTTGGATACATGTGTAGTGTCTGGGTGGATTACTTTTCCAGCTACATCAAGAGTGACTGGGCATGGAGGCTACCATTGCTGATGCAAGTCGTGATGGGAGGTCTGCTTGCTGTTGGATCATTTCTCATCGTCGAATCACCGCGATGGCTGCTCGACAATGATCACGACGAGGAAGGCATTGTTGTCATTGCAAACCTCTACGGGAAAGGCGACATCCACAACCAAAAGGCTCGCGACGAGTACCGCGAGATCAAGATGAACGTTCTGCTTCAGCGACAAGAAGGAGAGCGATCTTACAAGGACATGTTCAAGCGATACTCTCGACGTGTGTTCATCGCCATGTCCGCGCAAGCCCTTGCTCAACTCAACGGCATCAATGTCATTTCTTACTACGCTCCTCTGGTGTTTGAGCAAGCTGGATGGACTGGACGGGATGCTATTTTGATGACAGGAATCAACGGAATCACTTATCTCGCCTCGACAATTCCTCCTTGGTACCTGGTCGACCGCCTCGGCCGCCGATTCATCCTTCTCTCAGGAGCCGTGGCCATGATCATCTCACTCTCCGCGATCTCATACTTCATCTACATCGACATCAAACTCACGCCGCGCTTGGTGGTCATATTTGTCATGATTTATAACGCGGCATTTGGGTACTCTTGGGGTCCCATTCCTTGGCTGTATCCGCCGGAGATTCTACCACTTAGCATCAGAGCGAAGGGTGCAAGTTTATCGACGGCATCCAACTGGGCTTTCAACTGGTTGGTGGGAGAGATGACACCGATTCTGCAACAGTGGATAAAGTGGCGCCTGTATCTGGTGCACGCCTTTTTCTGTGCAGTCAGTTTCGTCGTTGGTATGTCGAGTCTTGTTCAAGTTATTAAGCTATTATGCTGACGATATGCAGTCTACTTCCTCTATCCCGAGACTGCCAATGTGCGTTTGGAAGACATGAACTCACTTTTCGGAGACGCTACCACTGTCGCGCCCACACCGGAAACTCTCGCAGAAGCAGAATCCCTCTTCAGCGGTAACCGCTCTCCGTCATCGTTCCGACTGGGCAACCAGGACGACGAGGTACCAGACATGGACTTGCAGCCTCCAGACGTCGACATTCAAGACGGCAAGCCCATCTTGAATGAGCGCGGAGAAGGTGTCGGAGGCTGGATCAGCAACGTGGTCAAGCGTGCCAAAGGCGAGGACCCAAACAGTCAAGGTGGCAGTGGGAGGTACAAGCGTGTTGGTCAGGACTATGATTAGAGAGCGGGGCCGGTACATTGTGTGACAAAGCAATTGAGCGTGATGCGATAGAAAAGAGGCGACGTACGCCGACTTGAATAGACAGACCTGGAGATGTACAACATGTAGTGATCCAATCAACAGGATATATGAGATCTTGAAGCGGTTTGCATAATTTCAGCGCAAGTCCACTGCACAAAAAGTTGCGAAGGACGATTGGACCCTTGAATTGACGGCGCTGCGACGGGGAATCCGCAGCACATCCCGCCCTGACGCGGCATGCCCGATCGTCTTGTCTTGATCACTGCCACATCTCCCAATGTGCTCATCCGGAACAGCATAAATCAACATGTCGCAGACATTAGAGCAGACCGACGCATCGAGCAGTCATGACGAGCCAGTGGAGAAGCAGAAGAGTCGCAGACCTCCAAGTAAGCAGCATGAAGAACGGCGCGCAGGGGACTTAGCACTGACGGCAATGAACAGACAACGCTTTCCGACAACAACGTCTAAAGGCGTGGCAACCCATCCTCACTCCGAAGACCGTCCTCCCTCTCTTCTTCGCCGTCGGAGTCATCTTTGCGCCCATCGGAGGCGTGCTCCTGTGGGCCAGCTCCACCGTTCAGGAACTCACCCTCGATTACTCAGAGTGCAGTCGAACTGCTCCGCCATGCGGCAGCAACAACGATGGATACGCCCCGATCCCCAGCGGCAAATACTCGAATTCTTTCAAGACGAAGGTGGAGAATGCAGATCTGCCAACATGGTGTCAAGAGACCATTGATGTGGGCGTAGGAGGGGAGGACAACAACTTCATGAACATTAGCACAACGGCTTGCCGAGTGCAATTCTACATTCCAGATGAGCTCGCGCCACCGGTGCTCTTCTACTATCAGCTCACAAACTTCTATCAAAATCACCGACGATACGTACAGTCGTTCGACGAGAGCCAGCTTAAGGGAGACATCAGGTCGGCGGAGGAGATTGAGGGCTCTAACTGCGATCCTCTTCAGACCGAAATCGTGAATGGCGTCCAGAAGGCATACTACCCATGTGGTCTCATTGCGAATTCCATGTTCAACGATACCTTTATGAGCCCGGTGTTGCTGAATGGGCGAGGAGAGGGCGCTTCGAACGGGGTCACCTACAACATGACCAACAAGGGCATTGCCTGGTCCACGGACGATGATCTCTATGGCAATGCAAAGTACAAGAACGATGAGGTCGTTCCACCAGTCAACTGGCGTGTGCGCTACCCAATCTACAATGAGACGTTCCCAATTCCGAAAATCAAGGAATGGGAGGAATTCCACGTGTGGATGCGGACGGCAGGTCTGCCGACGTTCAGCAAGCTGGCTTTGCGTAACGACAATGAGAAGATGGAGGTTGGAAGATACGAGGTGGTGATTCACGACTGTAAGTGAAGTCCGAAAACGACCCGGCATCCAGGTTATGAGCTGACACCATCACGACTAGACTTCCCCGTGACCATCTACTCCGGCACCAAGTCGATTCTCCTGTCCACGCGTACCGTCATGGGCGGTAAAAACCCGTTCCTCGGCATCACCTACATCGTCGTTGGTGGCCTTTGTATCATTCTGGGTGCTCTCTTCACAGTGACGCAACTCATCAAGCCACGGTAAGATCTGCGACTCCATCGACCTGCATATCGTAACGATGACTGACGACGCACAATGCAGAAAACTTGGCGACCACAGCTATTTGACATGGAACACCGAACAACCCAGCACAGCAACTACTACCGGCAGAGCACCAAGAACTAACGAAGCTGCATGAAACTTTCACTTTCATTGTCCTATTGGATTCGGGTATACTTGGCGTTTTGGAGTATCAGCAGTCCATCGGCAAGACGGAGTGAAACTGGCTGGGGAGGTACTCTTGAATATCCTGCTTGTTATATCTGGCCTGAATCACAGATCTCTGATCACACTCTCCATTGACAAGGTCTTAGTTTGATCATCGCATGTGCTCGATGCAGCCGATGGAGCATCTTCAGCCGGCCCTTTTCTTTTTCAGCATTTTCGCCCCAAGCGCCACACGATTCGGACTGAGCTCCGCGGCATTGATGGTGAGATCTGATCTGAGTAGCCGTACGGCTGACCTTGAAGGACTCGGCTCTAGACCCTTCTTTCACATGTTGACCTGGGTCCAGACGGCATCTTCAGCCTCCACATGGCCTTTGTTCATGTGAACTTTTCTTGTCCAACAGGCAAGTTCAACCGCAACCGTCGATATCCCAACTACCAAAGGCCCGGGATTCGGCCTCCAGACCGTGATCGCCAGTCTACTAAAGGGATGGTATGGCACATGCGGCTCAACCGGCCAGTCGCTCATATTCACCCTGGAGTGCAGCAGGTAGCATATGCTTCTTTAACACGAACTGCATTCCACGGCATATCTCGAAACATTCCCCGACACGACAAAATCCAACGTCACTTCTTAATTGCACGATCAACCATGAAGCTCCTCACGTTCGTCTTTGCGGCGCTGGCTGCCGGCATGGCACACGGCGCAAACAATCCGATCTCATCCTTCGTAGACCCAAAAACAAACCTTACCATCAAACACTTCAACTGCGGCGTGTCACGAGCCTCCGGCTCCAGCGACTTCAACAAGACCATCAAAGCCCTCAGCCGCAAGCTGCGACATCACCAAACCGGCACACGAGCACCCGCGCTCTTGAAAACGCGAGAGGACATTCCCATAACCACCATCAACGCATACGTGCACATCCTCACCACAACCGCCAACGCCGCCCTCTACACCAAGAAACAAGCCACCAAGCAGATCAACGTCATGAACACTGTCTACAAACGCATCGGCCTGAACTTCAAGCTCATCGAAACCGACATTACCGTCAACGACGCCTGGGCCGTGGCCGACGGCGCCGACATGGACGCCATGAAACTAGCACTCCGCAAAGGAACCTACGCCGACTTGAACCTCTACTTCCACTCCGATCTCACCAGTGGCATTCTCGGAACCTGCACGCTACCCTCGCAAGTCCAAGTCGGCATGGACAAGGCGCTGTACGCTTCCGATGGATGCAACATCAACGCTAACACAATGCCTGGAGGGTCATTGACGGGCTACAACCAGGGTATGACGGCTGTGCACGAGACGGGACACTGGTTGGGACTGCTGCATACCTTTGAGGGATACTCGTGTGAAGGCGAAGGCGACATGATCGATGACACGCCAATGCAGTCTTCGAGTACGGATGGGTGTCCGACGGAGGTGAAGGATAGTTGTCCTGGGTTGCCGGGCGTGGACCTGATTCACAACTATATGGACTATAGCTCGGACTCGTGCTATACGGGCTTTACGCCGGGACAGGTCGCCCGAATCAGGGCGCTGTGGGAGCAGTATCGGAAGGGATACTAGAGGGTGGTCTGCTGATGGATGAGGGTGTGGATTTACGACTGCGCATGATTGATTGAGACGGCCTTTGATCTGCTTGAGTACATATTTATCATGATGCGTTCTTGTGTATATATACCTTTTATGATGAGCTCAAGATGCAATTGTTACGCCGTTTGTTTCTCGTCTTCCCGTAAATATAGAGAAGTCAGCCTTAGGTTCTATATCGTGCAGGGTTGGAGGTGTTACTTGCAAGGTTTGTTGCTTCTGCTCGACTCATCCTCCTTTGGCTCTGCATTCAAACTTCTTCGGCCATAAACTCATTGACTCTCATGCCACGCACTGTTTGAAAGCGCATTTGCCACAGTGGTGTGTCGCTGCGATGACTGAAAGATGGCCTGACCTGATGAAGTAAATCCTCCTGCCAATGATGGATCCAATCAACGAGGGACGGTGGTAGCGAAAGATAAGCCGTCTTGTCCAGACCCAAGCCACTTTCGCTTCCTTCCTCCACTTGACTGGCCGGACAATAGCCGGACTCCATTCTCCTCACCATCCCGCCAGTGACCCGATAACACCAGCGGAATGTCGCCGAAAGCTCCGCCATAGATACATACCCTACGCGCATCCGGTCGCACCCCTATATACTTATCATCCGACCTGGATCATGGACTGACGTTCACTTCGATTTGACTTTCGGGACCGTTGACACTTGGAACCCTGACCTCACGTGGGGATCTACCGCATCTGGCGATATCTTCTACACAGACTCAACCATGGACGCCGTCAAACGAGGCATGTCCAGCGATGGAGCGCGGCGAACCGGCTCGGTTCACGCAGCAGCAGCGGATGCAGACCTGGCGAAGATGGGCTACACGTCGGAACTACCACGAAGTCTGAGCATGCTATCGGTTCTGGGAATGTCCTTTGCGATCATGGCTGTGCCATTCGGCCTCAGCACGACAATGTACATTGGTCTGACGGATGGTCAGAGCGTGACGATTCTCTGGGGATGGGTGCTGGTTTCTCTGATCTCCATGAGCATTGCTGCCTCGCTGGCCGAAATTTGTGCGGTATACCCGACTGCCGGTGGTGTGTACTATTGGAGTGCGATGCTGGCGAACAAAGAATGGGCGCCGCTGGCTTCGTGGCTTACGGGATGGTTGAACCTGGTCGGCAACTGGACTGTGACGCTTTCGATCAATTTCTCGGGAGCCCAGTTGGTCCTCAGTGCGATTTCAATTTTCAATGAAGACTTTGTTGCCAATGCATGGTGAGTGGTTCTTTGTTAAAGATCGCTGGTGCGAAGCTGACTAGTCAGGCAAACGGTCTTGATGTTCTGGGCTCTCATGCTGGTTTGTTTCTTGATCAATGCTTTCGCTTCAGCATATCTGGATCTCATCAACCGCGTTTGCATCTACTGGACAGCGGCCTCAGTTGTGATCATCGTGGTCACCATCCTGGCCATGTCCGACAACTATCGATCCGCCGAGTTTGTGTTCAGTAACTACGATGCCAGCGCATCTGGATGGCCGTCAGGCTGGGCTTTCTTCGTGGGCCTGCTGCAAGCTTCGTATACTCTGACAGGATACGGTCTGGTTGCTTCCATGTGCGAGGAAGTCCCAAATCCAGCACGCGAAGTTCCCAGAGCTATTGTGATGTCCGTTGTGGCTGCTGGTGTCACTGGTGTGATTTACCTAATTCCCATCCTCTTCGTCCTGCCGGCGGTTCAGGACCTTCTCGACGTCAAGAGCGGACAGCCGATCGGTTTCCTCTTTACTCAAGCAACCGGCTCCAAAAGTGGAGGTTTTGGTCTGCTCTTCTTGATCCTTGGAATCTGGCTGTTCGCAGGCACTGGCGCATTGACAGCTTCAAGTCGTTGCACGTACGCCTTCGCTCGTGATGGTGCGATTCCGGGAAGCCGATGGCTGGGCACGACCAACAGCAAATTGGGAATCCCGCTTTGGGGACTTGTCTTGTCAACTGTAGTCGATTGCCTGCTTGGTTTGATCTACTTCGGATCGACGGCAGCATTCGGAAGCTTCACAGGTGTCGCTACCATCTGTCTGTCGTGCGGCTATGGTCTTCCCATTCTGGTTTCCGTGCTACGAAGGAGGAAGCTTGTGAAGCACTCGACGTACTCTCTTGGCAGATTTGGCTTTACCATCAACATCATCTGCTTGGTGTGGATAGCATTGGCGATCGTGCTGTTTTGCATGCCTACCAGTCTTCCGGTAAGCTCAGCTATAAGATTTCCTTCGTACGCCGGCTGACATCTTCTGCAGGTCACCGCGAGTTCGATGAACTACGCAAGCGTGGTCTTCATGGGCTTCGCGACCATCAGCGTCGTGTGGTACTTCATTCGCGGCAGGAAGACATTTACTGGACCTCCCGTGGTGCCGGACGCAAACCCGACTATTGTCGGCCAGGTGGAGTCAATCGACAGCGGTGGAGAGTCGGCGATGAAGACTAGCGGAGAGGCGAAACCTGAGTTGAAGTAGTCTTGATGACCTTCACTTGCATTGCTCCTATACCAACCTTGATATCGCATTCATAAACTTTGTGCATATGCTCATGGAGACAAGAGATGGCCAACATCTCAAAGCTTCGTCTCCTTTTTCGGTCCCATAAATCCGAACATGAATCCTGCAATCTTGCGCATCTGGATCTCCTCACTACCTTCGGTGATTCTGTACCTTCGATGGTGTCTCCAGATGTGTTCGAATGGGTAGTGGCGACCTGTGAGGGGAGTCAGCGAGGATCACACTGTACAACATCACTTGGAAGACTCACTGTAACCCCAACCGCCATGGGTCTGGATCGCCTGATCGGCAGCTTGCGTACACAATCTGTTCGCCCAGTAATTGCACATGCTGACCTTGTCGCTCACTTTCTGCTCCACCTCGCGATGAGGCATGGTGTCCATATCGACGGCCGTCTTGCGGATCAGCAGCCTCAACATCTCGCATTGGGTCTGGAGTTCTACAAGCGGAAATTGGATCGCCTGATTCGTGGCCAGAGGCTTGCCGAAGGGTCGACGCTTCCGGGCGTACTCTACTGATTGGTTCACGCAGTACTGGGCTGCGCCGAGAGAGGATGCAGCTTGACGGATGCGATTCTCGTGGACGAAGGCTTGCGCGACTTGGAGACCATCTTCTGCTGGGCCGATGATGGAGGATGCTGGGACGTGGACGTCGGTCAGAGAGATCGTAGCGTGGTCGGTAGGCATGTTCAGCGTCCATTGGTATGATTCCACCTTCAGACCGGGCGTGTGGCGTGGCACGTTGAAGCATGTGATGCCCTTGGCGTCTCCATCCTTGCCGCTTGTTCGGGCAAAGATGAAGCAGTTCGTCGCCTTGTGTATGCCCGTCTGCCACATCTTGCCACCGTTGATAATGTAGCTGCCGTCTGACTGCTTCACTCCTTTGGTCGCCATGAATGTAGCATCACTGCCATGATCCGGCTCAGTGAGACCGAATGTGATTCTGACTTTGCCAGCAAGTCTGCCGTGTATAAGCTCCTTCTTCTGCTCTTCGCTGCCGAAGTGCTGCACCATGATCACATCTGAGAAGTTGCCACAAATGGAGTGCTCGTTCTGCAGATCGTTGAACAAGCCCAGGCCTTTCGAAGCTAGGTGCTCTCGGATCACTGACATCCACAGATTACTTCCTCGTCCAGAGTCGGTATTCTGGCCACCAAACTCCTTCGGCAAGCTGAATCGGAAGAAACCAGCTTTGTCCGCTCTCCTCGCCGCTTCTCTCAACAGCTCTTCCCACTCTTCTCGAGGCAAGCCACCAGCGTCCCAGTTCGTGCGTGCATGTTCGCGGCGGTGGTCGAAGAAGCGTTCGTTGTCGTCCTGTGCCTGTAGTGGTTTGATCTCGCGTTCAATGAAGTCGTCCAGTCGGGCGAGATAGCTCTTCAAGTCGTCGGGGACCTCGAAGTTCATGGTGAAAGAAGTAATGTCACAGTAGGAAGATTGGGAGAGGCGAAATTGAAGAAGAGTCGATTGAACTACTTACAATCGCCGCAGCATCTGCTGATCTACATATGTGCTTCATGTGAGGGTCGTGGTGGATCTCGCCCGAGGTCGACGAGCTTCAAAAGAGGAGGAGACTCGGCTCACCTTCCCTTTCCCTCCCGGCGAGTCGACTCCACCGACAGGTCCGACACCTCACTTCGTCTGCTCTCACTCACCTGAACGGCTCCATCAGCATCATCGGCCGCATCGACGCGTGACATCGCCATGTCGCCTCATCAGATTATCACACATTCACTGGCAATGGCCGTCAATGATTCATTCCACGAAGTTCCCGATTGAGCTACGTCCAGTCCAGGAGAGATTCGTCCTGGCAATAGCATGTACCTGGAACATGGCATTTAAGCATTCGTCTTTGCTCGCTCCATTTTACAGGAGCCGACGTCAAACGGAGGACCTCTCGGTTATTGAATGCTGTTCAAGCTTTACCAAAGGACCGGATATGGTGCGGCCAAGCAGAGGGGTGTGTTCGACGGCCATTTTACACTGCCCGAGGTGCACACTGCTCTCTCGGGATTGTTCATCGTTCATTGCTCGTCGACTTGGCTCTTGACGAAATTGGTGTCATGCAATTCTCGGACGAGGTGCACGGCCGTCCCATGTGAAATGCCACATCTCACTCGTTCAGCGGCACTGTCACAACGATGTATTTGGAGGAATGCACCAGCAACCTGGACTTTCCTCGTGGAGCGTTGAGCGACAGGACCTCTACGTGCCCGCTGCGCCTCGGACGTCTTGCGGACAGGATGTGGATGGGCATGCGAAGAGCATCGTGGGCGGAAACATGCGGATGCATGAAGTCTCTCTCAGTCACGCCTGGTATATTCGCTTCGATCCGCGCTCGCATTGCATCGACGGCTACCTTCAAGCGTTCTTTTTCACCTACAACTGACGTGAACATATCCGCCGGTTGCAGATCCTTCAGCTGCGAGTACAAGCCATTGTTGACGCTCTGGACCTCTTCGTGCTGAATATCGGCAATTACCCTCTCGGAGCACTGAGCAATGGACCCCCTACGTTCCTGTTCATTGATCTGGTCGCAATGGGTTGTACTCGGAAAGAGGAGCACCGGCATTCTTCAGCGACGACTCTCGAACAGGACATTTAGTGGCATGGTCGCAATGAAGTACATGGAAAGAGGTGCACCGGCACTCCCCATCAAGTACTGCGAAACTCCATCGAGCACTCAGCAAGGGACCTTCCGTGTGCCCGTTCAATAGCATATCCGCGTGGAACTTCGAAGAGACGAGGTGCACCGACACTCCCCATCGAGCACTAAGCAAAGGACCTTCCACGTTCCTGCCTAGTGGCATGGTCGTAACAGGTCGTATCGTAGCGAAATGCTTCAGCAGTCCCTAGCGAGCACTGAGCGAAAGACCGTATACATTCCTGTTCAGTGGCACAGTCCCAACATGCTCGGAAACATGTGCATTGGCAACCCCTGCTAGGCACAGAGAGGAAGACACTCCGTGTGCACGTCGAGTAGCATGATCCTTAACTGAAACGCTCGTACACAGTCGCATCGGCAATCTCCAGCGAGCACTGAGCTAGCAAGCACTGGGTGGAAGGCCCTTTGTGCGCACGTCAAGTGACATCGTCGCATTGAAATACTCGGAGAGGCACAGGCAAGCCCTAGCAATCACTAGGCGGGAGGCCCTCTATGTGAATTTTCAGTGGCATGGTCGCCTCAGAATACTCGGAGAGACACAGCGGCAATCCCCTACGAGCACTGAGCGGACGACCCTCCATGTGGACTTCTAGTGGCATGGTTGCCATTCACCATGTGGAGCCACAGCGAACGATGGAGATACATCGGAGACAGGTCCAATCGCCAGCGAGCACTAAGCGGAAGACCCTGAGTGCGGACCTTGAGAGGCAAGGTCCCCGTTGACCACTTGGAGAGCCACAGCGGACGATGGACGTGCATCGGAGACAGATCCGATCCCTAGTGAGCACTAAGCGGAACACCCTCTGTATGCACCTTAGGAGGCAATGTCGCCATTCACGAATTGGAGAGGCATAGCGCAATATGGACAAACTTTCGGGACAGGTCCATCCGCACTCCCGCAAACACCGAGCCGAAGACCTTTCGTGTGCACGTCAACAGGCATAGTCGCTGTTTACCAATTGGAGAGGCACCGCGGACAATGGAAAACAATCAAGACAGGTCCATCGGCACTCCCGCAAATGCCGAGCGGGAAACCCTTTGTGTACACGTTAAGAGGCATGGTCGCTGTTTAATAATTGGAGAGGCACAGCCAGCGATGCGGGAAATCACACTGTTTGCGTTTTTTTGCCAGATTCCTGGCTGCTAGGCTGGCAATAATCCCCAGGAGCATTAAGCGAAAGATCCCCTGCGTGCTCGTTGAGAGACATAGTCGCCATTTACTACTTGGAGACAGTAATGGAGACGAGGCTGCTGGGCTAGCAATAATTCCCAGCCAGCATTAAGGGAAAGACCCTCTGTGTGCACGTTAAGTGGCATAGTCGCCATTCACTACTTGGAGACAGTAACGGAGACGAGTGGACTGGTAATCCCAACAAGCACTGCCCGGAAGACCCTCTGTAGGTCCGATGAGTGGCATGGTCGCCATGTACTATTGGGAGGCACTGCGGACATATGGGAAGTCGCACGATGATTGCAATTTCTTGTCCAAACTCCTGGCTGCTAGGCTGGCAACCCCCAGCGAGCATCAAGGGACAGACCTTCTGTGTGCACGTTGAGAGGCATAGTCGCCATTCACTACTTGAAGAGGCACAGCGGCGGGCGATGTGGAAAATCACTCGATGTTACATTTCTCGCCGAATTTGGCTACTGGACTATTCTTTGGACCCATTTCTCGCGCGCTATTGCTTAAACCATCAATCCTCGGTGAAGGGAGAGTGCTTACCATCCCAAACGGAAGCATCCTTGACCGTAAACGCCACCTTTCCCTTAAAGACAGCCTCGTCGCTCTCGTCTTCGACCTTTATCCTCGCCTCCGAATGCGGTACCAGCACCTTGAACTCGATCTCCATGCCAGAAGCGGACTTCCGAATCACCACTACAACGTTCAGCTGATAGCAAATCTCTCCATCGCCCGCGGTCACCTGATCAAAATGGTGAGCGTCCAGCTGCTCTTGCGGCAGCTCCATGTCCACCTCCCGCCACTTGTGGACGTCGTCGTGCATGGTGTACTCCTCCGCGGAGCCCTCGTTCGGCAGAAGGCGACGCTGCGAAGCGGCAGATTCGGCGAATCTCTTGCCGAGACACACAAATTCCGCCGTGATGTGAGGGTAATCCACCGGAATGTGGAACTGCATGTTGATGTGCCTCACCTCGTTGGCCATCATCTCACCTTGCGCAATGATCGTACGGATGCGATCGTCGACCACATCGACGTCGGGATCGATGGGGCTTCTCTCCACCCAAGGCATGTATTCGACCTCTCCTCCCACCATCTCGTCTTCCGTCCATGAGTCGGCGTGGGCTGGATTGGCACGGTCGAAGATCTGTCGCTGGAGAATGGCGTATCCATACCTCTCCGGAAGGTGCTGGTCGATGATGTTGTTGTATCGCAGGAGGGCGCCTTGAAATAAAAGTCAGTCGTTTGTCGATGCGACCAGTAGGAAAGACGCAGCTAATGACCTACCTTTGGCCACTGGGAAGCACGCTGTCTGGTCCGTATCGCTTGGCCTGATGACAACGATGCCGCGAGGCTCATACTCTGCTTTGAATCTCTGCATGGCGTAAGCGCTTGCGGAGAATCCGCCAGTCACGATGATGGCGTCGGGAAACCGATCTGGCTTGATCTGGTCGTCGATGAGGCTGATGACCGCCACGATGACATGGTCCATGGCTTTGCGCATCTCAACGCGCGGAATCATGAAGCCCTCAACGGTGTTATCCATTCCCACGATATTGCCAGCTCGGGACGAGTCAATCTCCCTGAACTCCTCTTTGACCTTTGCCAGCGCAGCCAGGGTCCGGCGGACAAAATCGCGCGGCGTCACACCAAGCTTCTTTGCCGTTCGTGTTGCCCAGCCCTTAGCCTTGGTGCTCAAAAGCCATTCGCGCAGGAGTCTGTCGACCTGAGCAGAGCCGCAAATGTCGCCGCTCGAGTGGCCGAGCGTGCGGAAGCGACAATCGAGGCTGATGTCGTCTTCCAGCTGGTTGGCAACGCAATCTGCCGTGCCACAGCCAATGTCCGCGGTGATGATGATATCGCCTTTTTTGAAGGCGGCGATGAGAGGATTGGTGGTCTCGTGCGCAGCTTTGTCGACCAGGTACGCGATGACCGCCTTTGATTCAGAGGCAAGGACCGTGTACTCCAGTCCAGCTTTTTTTGCGGCGGATTGCATGTGGTAACGGGCATTCGGCGTCCAGCTGTCTGGTACGGTGATACGTACGCGCAGCTGCTCGAGCATATCATCCAGTTGCTGTACCGTCAGATTGTGAGCACCGCGGCTGCCTTCCATTTTCTTGATATGCTTCTTGGCATCGCTGACAATCGCGCGCAGATGATCCTCGATCAGTTGGTCATGTGTCTTGCCTACCTCCCTCAGCACATCGTTGATGCGGTCAGTCACTTCCCGAGCGCCAGGTCGAGTCGACAGCGGTAGCTTGAAGAGTATCATGATCTTGTCGGAGACGGCCCGATTCTCGTTCGCAATCGCTTCGAGTGCATGGCCATGAAGAAACGTGTCATCAGGCAGCCAGGTAGCCATTGCGGGCTCTTCGAACCCGGTGCCGTGCACGATCAGCGTCGTGGGATCGTTTGTGCGCACACCATCGCGGAACATGGCATACGCAATCGTGATGTGTCCGGTTCCCCAATCGATTGTGATCTCGATCGTGTCTCGAAGCGCGGCCATGATGAAGATGATGGCGTTCAGGCAATGTTGGTACGGCGGTGTGGTTGGAAGAGTAGGGCGTATGAGTTTGGGCAGGTGAAGGTGTGTGGCGCAGAAAAGCTGAATTTCGCGTGGTGCGTTCGTCGTTGTTGTGATTGGGAGAGAGGGAGGACTTGAAGTGAAGTCTTGGATGGCTGGAGCCTTGCCACGGAGTCGTCGGACAGTGGACACGACTACGAGAGTGACAGTGACGGAAGCGCTGAAGTGATTGGAATGGAGACGGGCGCGAGTGAATTGCGGTCAATCGGGTCTGGTCCAAGAGGAGAAGTCTTCGAAAGTGCGCTCATCCAAAAGGGTTTGTTGTTGTTTTGTTTGAGTGCATGTGGACAAACGCTGCTCCCGTCGCCTCCGTCACCTTGATCAACCACAAGCAGATCTTTTTCAAGACATCGACACATTCGAAATCCTTCTCTCCTCTGCAACGCACCACCAAACATCACAGCTGACCAACGCATTTGACACGCACATCTTTTCTCGACGTCCGTCACTTTGTCTCAACCTCTTCACAGACGCGCAACAAAGCCGCCATATCGAGTCCCGATAGGCACGCATCAACCGCCACGATGACCAAGCCGAGATCGAGGAACTGTCCCACCGTCCATACGACCTTGCAAGCCATCCACCGAACGAACAGGACGCTGAAGACCCGCGCCGATCAGGACGCACTCCTTCGCAAACTCCTGCACAACCACGACCCCGCTCTGGACGAGGCTCAAGTGACCGCAGAACTGACCACATACCGACGGCAGCTGTCTCAGATGCTGGGAAAGCATGGCGAGCGTGACGTCCGCGACAAGAACTACAGTATCAAAGCAAAAGCGATTCACAACCTCTTCGTCGTTGGCCCCGTGGGTATGCTAGATCAGAGTTTCCTCGACACCATGGATGCTTTCACAGACAGCGGCGAAGGCGACGAAGACGCTGAAGGTGAAGACGAAGGCGCAAATGGAAGCGAGGCTATGACTGGTGCACCGTCAAAACCGTTCAAATCAACACCAATAAAGCTCAAACTTCACAATGCTCGAGCTTCGAGCGCTACCGCAGCACCAACCCGCTCACGGACAGTCGCGGGCCTCGGCGAAGACTTCGACTTCGAAGCGAGCGAAGAAGACGACAACAGGGCCGGGTCTGAGCCTGCGACTCCGCAGAGTAAGCCAAGACCTCGATCGAAGCTGCCAGCCAGGAAAGATGCTGGCAGGGACATCAAGCCGCTTTCAGAAACATCCAAGAGCCACAAGCGCAAAGCAAGCACAATCATCACCATCGACGACAGTGAGGATTTGGCGCGGCCCAAGTCCAAGCAGAGGTTGATGGCGCCTGTTTCGAACGCTGCAGCTGAATGGGCGGTTCCTGCCGGATACACATCTGCACGAGCTCAAGAGACGATCCCAGGATCAAGCAGGCTGCGCGCACCGATCTATCACGAAGAAACTGAAGATGAACTTCTACCAGCCAAAACAAACATTCCAAATGCACACTTCGGAGAGATGGCAGGCGGCAAGTCCAAACGCCGGGATCGCAGCAGCAGCGAATACGAAGATGATGATGAGACCGAACCCATGGCCAAACGGCAGAAGACAATGCCTCACTCAACCGCACCCGCGAAAACGACTGCTCCGGTGACTTCCGAGGCAGTAACCAAGTCTAAACGTCGCGACCGCACCACCAGCCAACACGACGACAATGACGACACTGAGCCCATGGCCAAGCGACAGAAGACACTTTCCACTCTGACGGCACATGCCAAAGAGACCACTTCGGTGGCTTCTGAGACTTCTACGCCTGATCTGAGCGCGCAGCATCCCCCGCTTGAGCCTGCAGCTGTGCAGTCAGCCGAGCATCCAGGACAGGTGATGAGCAACAGTCCGTTGAGCGACTTGAGATCTCAGATCCCAGTACCTGAGACTACAGCTGCACCTTCCAAAGGTCCAATGGCGCCGTCTTCCCTTGATGCCTCCGCTCGAACTGCAGGCGTGCCGTCCGAGGGCTCAACAGCGCCGCCTTCGCTTGATGCCTCGACACAGACCAAACCTCCAACGCCGCGCGCTGATCAAGAAGCTACTACTCGAAAGGCGACGCCAGCGCCTGCGCCGTGGAAACCATACGATGGTCCTGTGTTTTTCAATGATCCGGTGGATGGCAAGTGGGTTTCGAAAAGAATGGAAGCGGCTGGAGACGTGCTCTTCGTATCGGCTCAGTCATTCTGCCAGGCGAACAACATCGATCCTGACGCGCAGTCGAAGTTCGTACCAGAGTCATCTCCGGAGCTCGCCGATCTCTACGAGAAGATGTTTGGCGACGAAGACTGGCAGGTGAAGCTGACAGACATTGGATTGCAAAACGAGGGTTGCAACCGCAACCTCAAGCAAATCTTCACACTCCTGGGCCTTTTCGGTACTGGGATCCGGTCAATGGTGTTTGAGTCCAGCTTGCCTTGGGACTTCGAGGATAAAATGGCTGACGGACTGGGCGCGGACTTGGACATTGTGAAGGAGGTGCTACGCAAGTTTTACCGCCACAATTACGACGGCTTCTTGAGAGCAGTGAAAGAAGCCCAGATCCTCAAGCCCGAGTTCCAGGACAACCAAGTCGCTGCTCACGCGCGCTCACTCGCGAACCGGCTCACAGAGATTCTGCGGCCGCACTTCATGCGGATGCAGAAGGGACCTCCTGCGGAAGACCCGCTGGACTACGAGCACTGGGGAAAATATCTGAGGGAAGCGTTTTCAACGGCGATCATCGTCAAGCAGATGATATCCATATCTCCCTATGGCCCATTCCATATGGGCAAGACTGTCATTGGGAGACCTCTAGATCGTCAATTGCAGAGACCACAGTTTGAATGGGGTCCAGGAAAGGCCCTTTTCGCCTGCCATGGCATACTGCCGGGACTTTCGAGGGAGTACGACGGCAAAATGATTCCATGGGCCAAAACGCTTGTGATGGTCTTTACTGGTAATCGAGATGCGCCGTCGGTGGAGCCCATGGAGTGATCGGAGACCAGCATACGGAAAGCCGGAACGAGTTTGATTTCTGGAATTTGAGTGAAGGAGTTTGGGAGATTCCTGGTTTTGTTTCTGGACGTCACCTCGACGCTTCTTCGCTTGATGGAAGTGACAGAGAGGTTGGCTGCCGCTTGGATGGCGGGTGTCAACAAGCGAGAATGCGTTCATGTTCTGGAGCTTTGGGAGTTTTCTGATGTGGGTTCTTCGCGTTGCTCCGACTCCCCGCCTTCACAAAGCGGGTTCGAGTTGGCCTCACGAGCGCGGGAATGGAAAGCGGGAATGCGTTCGGGTGTTGGAGTTTTCTGTTTTGGAGGTTTTCTGTTTTGCTTTTACCTGTCGCCTGACTCCCCGCCTTCACAAGCGGGTCGAGTTGGCGGCAGTGTGGTATCAAGCGGTGGTAATTTGCCTCGAATCCCGGTCTCACTTTGAGGCTGGTTGAGTCGGCAATGCGCTGGTAATTTGCTTCGACTCCCGGCCTCATTTCGAGGCTGGTGAGTTGGCAATGCCATACGACTGCGTGTGTACTTTGGATCCGATGGAAAGTAGATAGAAGCCTGGACCCCCAGCCTCGTGAGGGGTGGGTTGAGTTGGTGATCTCGACGCTTTCGAATGCATGCTTCTAGACAATTGCATCACTGTCTCACTGCCGCCTTGTTGAATTGTGCCATGTGAAGTTGATGAGAGCGATCGAGTACATTTGACCACAGCATTGTACTGCCATTGCTCTTTCCACGTCTTTCAGCGATATGTACATCCACCCTCCACCTCTCTAGACCCACTCCACGGGATTCTTCAACACATTCAACAACCGATCCTCCCGACTTCCCTTCTCCGGCTCATGCTGATACTGCCACCTCGCCGTCAACGGCAAACTCATCAAAATACTCTCGATCCTCGCGCCCGGGGTATTCAGTCCAAATGCCGTCCCGCGATCATGCACCAGATTGAACTCCACATACCTCCCTCGTCGTAATTGCTGCCACTGCTTCTCCTTCTCCGTGAACGGCATGTCCTTCCTCTTCTGAATGATTGGGATGTAAGACGGCAAGAACGCTCCGAGACAACTCTGGCAGAACGCGAAGAGGGACTCCTGATCTTTCTCGGACTCGTCCAGGTCGTCGAAGAAGATGCCTCCTACGCCTCGGGATTCGCCGCGGTGTTTGACGGAGAAGTACTCGTCACACCATTTCTTGAAGCGGGAGTAGTAGTCTTTGTCGTGTGCGTCGCAGGCCTCTTTGATGCCGCGGTGGAAGTGGATGACGTCCTCGTCGAAGAGGTAAGAAGGCGTGAGATCTGTTCCGCCGCCGAACCACCATGCATTCGTCGAGCCGTCGGCGTTGGCTGTTTCAAAGTAGCGGTAGTTGAGGTGCACTGTCGGCGCCATGGGATTGTGAGGGTGCAGGACTAGACTTAGACCCGCGGCGAAGAATTCCAAGCTTTCGACGTCGGGATCCAGTGCTTTATGGTTGACTCGCATCTTCGCGATCGCTGCTCGTGGAAGCGTGCCGTAGACCACGCTGATGTTCACGCCGGCTTTTTCGAATACGTCGCCTTCTTGCAGCACGCAAGAGATGCCTCCTCCGCCATTCGGTCGTGACCACTCGTCTCGCTGGAAAGATTGGCCGTCTAAAGCTTCGAGCGCTCGTACGATTTCCTTTTGCTTCTCTTTGATGTACTGCTCCATGCGGAGGCGCATTGGAGATCGGGCATCGACGCCGGATTCACGTTTGGCGAGGTTGTCGCGTTCGGCGATGGAGGGAGATTCGAGTTCATGAGAAGAGGAGGAAGGCGTGGGAGGAGGAGGAGGTGGGTCTCCAGAAGGGATATCCTTGTCGCCGGTGGCCTGAGGGATTATGTGAGCTTCAATGGCTTGTGGGAATGGATGTTGAGTTGAGTGAGGTTTGCACACTTACCATTGAGTAGATCAGAGAACCAATAAACACAATGCCGACCGCTATTCTCGTCTTGGGGTACCACACTTCCGTCTTCTGAAATCTACCCGGCGGGAGAGGTGGTCGCGATGACTGATGTCTTCGCTGTGGGAGGCGTGCTCGTTGCTGAAGGGCATTGCGAATCGCCGTCGAAGGCCGCGAGGGTCGGCATGATTTCAATGCCGCTTCGAGCAGCGGTGGGCGCATGACACTCATGGCGGTGGTGTTTCGGGACAAGACAATGTATCACGAGAGTTGCTGAGTTCAATGATGAGGTGCAGTTCGTCTAGCGGAGCGTTGCAGCGCCGATAGCGGCCGAATTTCACCCGATCGAGGAGGAATAGACCCCAGATGAACAATCATTCGTTGCACGAGAGAAGGAAACTGTGTGATCAGAGTGATGATGTGCTGGATCCCTTGATCTATTGCGAACAAATAAAGAAGCTAGTACAAGATTTTCTGCTCCGCTTTCACGAAGTCCAAACGCCATCTCTCCCGAAGCAACCGCTTGTTGCATATTCCTCATACTGTTGATTCTCGGCTCGTCAAATCTCTCCATCTATGCCTTTGGAGCATCTACCATCCTCCATTGGTCGAACCACTTCAGGTGCGCCCATTGTCTATTCGATCCCTCCATGCCGAAGCAGAAGGCGCGGAACAGCCAGAACATGAAAATGACCAAGCCGTATAGCGTGCCGAAGATGGCGACTTTGACAGAGGTGCTGCGCAAGTTGCGAGTGTACCAGTCGACGATGAACCCGGCGGTGAGAATGGCGAAGTACAGCGCTGGATAGTAGTGATGCACGTACGTGACACGAGCCATGGCAACGAACGGCATGTAGTGGAGGAACCAGCCGAGGAGAGGGTAGATGCCAGCGTAGTGGAACTGCTCGAGATCCTTCCAGGTGAGCTCGTCGTAGCCACGCTGCCAGCGAATGGCGTAGTACGCGATCATGGCCATAATGAAGAATACAGAGAAGGTCGAGCCCCAATAGACGACTGGGTTACCGAGGAGGAAGTACTTGACAATGGCATCGTCCCAGCCACACATGCGGAGACCGACGTGGAGCAGAGGCCACTGCCATGGTGCGGAAGCCAGATCATCCTGCTTGTCGGGATCGGGAACCAGGGCGTTGTTCGAGGTCATCATGGCCACATTCAAGTGAATGAAGTCACGGAGGAACGGAGACTTGTAAGCACCTGGGGCGCTAGGTGGCACTGTTTCATGTTAGTGATGCACGAACTTGATGAAAAAGGAATCGTCGAAACTTACGCCTCTCGTTCACATGGGATTCAACATTCCAGTGAGTGTACACATCGCGAGGATTGTTGGCCTTGACACAAGTCGTCTCAATCTGCTTGAAACCCCACTGCGGCAGGTTGACGTTGCCAGCACGAAGGTAGCAGTTAAGGTCGACGTGCTTCAGACGGAAAGAAGTGGTCAAAGTGCGAAGCTTCGTCCAGTCGTTGGAAGCCGCATCACTGACAGTCTCCACCATCCAGTGGTCCTTGGTGTCACCAACAGTCAAGTTGCCGTAGCAAGAGACCTCGTGGTCGGCCTTGGTGACGGGAGCGGGGACGGTGTGAGAGTGGAGGTTGCGGCCGGTTTGAGCGTGGATCAACCGGATGACGTCTCCGTTGCCGACAAACTTGAGATCTGCTTCCGGGTCGTAGGCAGGCTGGTGTCTGTTCGGGTAGAAGAACCAGTCGTTGTTGGCATCCTTGTGGTGGTAGCAAGTGATTTGCTGCTGGCCAGATCCCTCAGGATAGGTCTGTACGTGAGAGTGTAGAAGTCCACCACCGTATCCCATGTTCTTCAACGTAGCCTTCGAACCATACGCAATCTCCAATGGGCTGTCTTTCCCAACCTCAGTGCCGCGGAGGTTGGCCTGGAAGAGCGATGACATTTGCGCATCGCCAGGACCACTGTTCTCCAAGATGAGGAAGTGGAGGTAGAATGTGAACATGTAGACGATGAGCGGGATGACAATCAGGCCGACCACGCGGAAGACCACATGCGCTCCCAGCTCCCACTTTGGCATCTTAAGGTCGCCAAACTTGTTCCAGAGGTCCACGATCGTGTAGATACCGACAAGCGCGGTGCCAAACATACCGACCCACTTCACACTGCACACGCATCCGATGGATATTCCAGTCATGCCGAGCCAGAAACCCCACTGGAGCGAGAACGGTTGATGCCTCTGGTTGTGAAACTTGAACAAGGTGAAGACCGTGGTGAAGGTGAAGCACAAGAGCATGCTGTCCAGGAGAATGAATCTGCTGATCGTGCAGTAGCTGTTCTCGCAGAGGACTGCCAACGTGATGAGCCAGACAACTGGCTTCCGAAAGTGCATCTCTTTCGCGGTGAAGTAGGACAGAGGAATCAAGACCGCGCCGAAGAAGGCGTTGAACTGGCGCATGAAGGTGTAGTCGAGGTTCTCCGGATACTTTTCTCCGCTCTTGAACTCGAACGAGCCATTGTAGCCTGCGAGGTATCCTGAAAGTCCCACTAGCATTTTTCCAAGCGGAGGATGCACATCAAAGTAGAACTCGCGCTTGAGGTAGTGAGACCCAAACTTCCCGAAATGCGCCTCATCCCAGGTGACAATGGGCGAGAGGCCGATCTTGTACAAGCGGGTGAAGAAGGCGAGGATCGTGAAGAGAAGCGGCGCGATCAGCCACTCCCATTCGTCGAGGGTCTGGAGAAAGGTGTTGGCCTGGAGTGGATGAAGTCAGTGCGCTGCTGATGGCAATACGGCATCACTGTCCAATGCGTACCTTTTGCTTGCTCTTCTCGTCCAACTTGTTCCCAAGCTCTTGTGGGATATAGTTGCCATTCTGACCAGCCGCAACGTTTCGTTTTCTGAGATCTCCCTGGGTGTTTGCGCCCGTGGTGATGGCTCCGTCTGCGGCCATGGTGGGCGATGGCGATGTGATTGTCGATGCTCGAAGGAGCGAGAAAGGTGTTGAGAAAATGTCTCAGCCGCGTCCAATTATTCGAGGTCCCGGTGCTGTCTCCGTCGTCCTGAAAAGGCAAGCGCTCGATAAAAGGAGGGCGGGGATAGAAGAGAAGAATTACAAAGTCTGTAGAGACATGGCAAAGAAGGGAAGAAAGAGGAGTATGGCAGAAGTGTGGAATACGCGCCCCTATGCTGCGTGTCCACGAGAATGGTGGTCGTATTCAGCTGCAAGCGCGCCTTGCATCCTCCCGCCCTGCAGGGGGACAGTTGTTCAAGCTTCGGAAGGGGTTCTCGTCTTCCGCTCTTCACTAGCAGCCCGCTTCCTTCTATTCTCGTCCTTGACTTTATACGCGACTTCACGTGGAAAACTCAATTGAAGTCCGATTCATGGCGTAATCGATAAGGCATGAGGGCGTGCAAGGTGAATGCATCTCATTGTAAAAGGGCAGCACATGGCATCTCCGGCATTATGCACATGCTGAATCGCTGGCTTTTGCACGCGTTCATCATATGTCAGGATACCTGACCCCACGTTCGTGGACATCGCTACCCATGTCAAGACACCAGTTCCTCGGTTTCGAGAAGCTGACAGTTCAAATTCGATCCTCCGAAATATGTCAATGTCATTCATTCTTCCATTCTCATGCTAAGGGGTATCATTGCATCGCATGCACGCGTGGTATCATCCATGAAAAATTCCCAGTTCCTCCAACAGAAGCCGAGCCGAGATATGCGTTGCGCAACCCATGCATATTCCTTTCCAAATGCGCAAACCAGAACTCCATCATACACATGGCAGGGCCTGCTGTGCCATGGCGTCGTGCAAATCGTGAATATGTCAAGACCAATCCAATACGTGAAGGCATGCAGACGTGAGCCGAGAGTGAGAATGAAATATCGTGATCAGGTCGTAGCCGTGAACATGCGATGCAGCCGAAAATGTGAAGTGCTGGCATTTAGAGCCATTGTTTGAACCATGCCTCATCAAACCACCCGACGCTGTCGAATGCTGACCAGAGACGGCTGGCTTTGTTGACGTCGACGCTGGTAGCGTTCTGTGCTGAAGTCTTGTTGAAGGCTGTGCCTTCTTGTAGAGATTTGAGTTTGGCGGCGAAAATGCGTCGCTTGTTGAGCAGATACTCGTTGCCGTGCAGTCTCAACTTGGAGGCGACCTTCAGCTCTTGAGGATGGAGGTGAAGTCGATCGGGGTCATTGTCGAGGTTCAAGGCGCTACTGTTGGTCCAATTGACGTTGAGCTCCTCCTGTTCCATGCGGTCAAGAGAGCTGATTGGAGGGCAGAAGTCTTCAAGTTCCGCCCATTGTGAGGGAGGCTTGCCATCGAGCTTCTTGGAAGGTGCGGCTCGTGTACGCTTGGATGCTCCAGATGGGCCGTCCACATCCGGAGTTGCCGCTCGCTTACGAATCCTGCGGGCTGGAGTTTCCCTCACGACGGTAAGTGGTGGAATGTTCGACGGGCTTTCGCTCGCTGGTACGATCGCTCTGGTCGGTGCTGTTCTGGTCGATGTCGGCTTTGCTGGCTTTGTCTTTGTCACCAGGCGGCCAGTCGTTCTCGCCTTCTCCACCCGCGAAGGACGTCCGAGTGAGCGAAGAACACTTCGGTCATAGATGTCGCGATCTGGGTGAGATGCTTCTGGGGTTGGGAGAGTTCGATTGTTGATCATCCGCTCTCGATGCCCTTCCATTTGAGAGAGCATGAGCTGGTAATATTCATTGCCGAAGGTGTTGTAAAGCGCGACAGGGCCAGTTGCGGGTGACGTAGACTTTCGAGCGGGATGCGTAATGTCCTGCAGCGGGCTGTCGTGTTGTGATGGAGGTGCCGCGATCGACAAGGACCTCTCTGTGGGTGGAGTCTGATGGCGGCTGGCCCAGCCTTGATTCTGGTCCGCTCCGAACAGCGGCGGCAAAGTCGAAGCTGCACTCGTGTTGTTGTTGTCGGGATAGAGTTGTTGGTCGTACTGTCCGGCGAAGGAGTTCAATGTCGGTGAGGCAGGTGGCGATGGGACAGATGGCTGATGTTTGGGCTGAACAACAGCAGCAATGGTATTGAAGCTGTCCAATAGCGGCGATTCCGGGGTCATAAGATGTGCTGGACCCATAGTCGTGGACCTCTTGTTCGTATTGGACGATGTTGTGGCCTCCATGGCCGGTGCGTGGGATGTGTTGTAGGAGGAATGGAGAGCCAGTGGCGAGGATAGATGGTTAAGTATGGACGCGAGTGCTAGTGTGGCGCATGCGTTTGGGCGATATGCCAGGAATCTGGGGAAGGGAACGATCTTAACTCCGCGATTGCGAATGCAAAACGACGGAGAGAGTGGGATGGGATGAGCTGGAACGGAAGCGGACGGAGGTGGTAATATGCGGGAAGAGGTCGTCGGATGACTGGGAGGTCGTGGAAGATTCCAATCAAGCGCGCAGCTGAGACGGTTGAAACACGCAGATGACTGATGATGCGGGTGATGATGGTGGTGGGAGGAGGAGAAAGAACCAAAGGGAGGTGCGATGAGACTTACTCCAGCAAGCAAGCAGGCAGGTACGAGAAAGTGGGAGCTCGGTGAGTGAAGAAGCGTCTGGCAAGAGGACAGCAGGCAGCCACGTTTTCTGGGCAGCGAGGGAGGCGACAGTGCAATGGATGATGGGATTGGGGATTGGGCAGTTGGAGGGAGGATGAGCCAGAGGGAGGTCTCATGACTGGCGATGACTGACCAACGACGGAAGGGAACAACCCAATGGAAGCGCCGGTCGCACGCGTCCAGGTCATTGCTGGACGGGCGGAGAGATAGCAGAGAGAGACACACCGCATGTGCCGGAGCTTGCCAATGTCAGACCTGCGCGCGCATTGGACGATGGTGATGATGATGATGATGATGATGATGGGATTGGGACACGACGGAGGGACCGGGATTGCGTGTGGGCGAACGATCGGGCACGGGCAGATGCCTCATCAGAGTGGTGAGGCGCAGACCGGGAGCGAGAGCAAGGAGTACTGGGTTCTGGGCCTGCTGGTCGGTCTGCGTTGGCGAATAATGTGAGTGTATGTCTCTGCGATGTGTGGACGAGGCTGCACCGTGACTGAGAGACGTGATCGCCACGAAGTGCATCGCTGAAGGATCGACAGCCGCCGCCGCCGCTCGCCTTGTTTAGAAATCCTTCCTTCCTTCCGTAACCCCTTCTGCCTACTGACTACAGTACATGATGATTGTTACAATATCACGATATCATTGCCAATGCCAATGCCATTCGCCACACCGGTCTTTGCTTAAGTACGACAATGCAGTTCCGCTTCCGAGGCATTGACGCGGATGATGAGCATGGATCTCGTTCTATTTCCACACCTCCTGCAACATCATCAATGCACGACGCGTCCGCCCGATCCGGTCAGAGAGCTTCCTCCTCTGAGCTCTCGGCATCGTCGCGTTCTCCCGATCCGATCCAATCCCTAAGCTCCCTTGCCCGCGATGTTGGTGCTGCGTCGCCTGTTTCGGCCAGCATTGACAGCCATGATGGTTGCTGGTGTGAAAGCGTGGACAAAAGGGCCGGCTGCATAAGACCGACCTTAGCCGAAAAGTGTCACCTTTGCATGAGCAGGCCCGGAAGATTGGGCTACCTGCTGTATACATTTGGAAGAAAGTATCCATGTCAACAGTACTGACTGCTCGATCACAAGCACAAGTCGTCACTCGCGGTGCTCACCGCCTGAACAATCGACGTGGATGACCCATTGACGTGATCAAGTACCCGCATTGGCATTGGCGGCGAACATTGGTGTTCATAGCTATATGCCTGCGTGACCCCTCGGTTCTCCCCATCGGACCTTTCACATGACAGTGTCTCAGCCGCCGTCCCTCTTATGCCTTTGGCTCGATCAGAGCATCAGTCGTCGGGCGCGAAGTTGTTGCAGGTGTGCCTTGTGGCTCGGTTTCAGCTCCCAATGGAGTAATGTGACCACCTCGCTCGTCTAACTTGCGTTCCTGACCGCCGTACAGTATCTCCTTATCGTTCGTGATCGCCTCGTCTCGTTGTCTATTGACATAGCCGCCATTGCCAAGCGACAGATACATCGGTACAGCGCTGTGCCTCGAGACCAACATCCCGCGCTTTGATGTTCAATCGAACGTGGGGTTCTCTTGGTTGTGAACTTGTGATCCGCCACTACTGTTGCGTTTAACCTGGCGCGGCGCAACTCAATTGGTCCTCAATGGGACGACGTCACGTCTGTGAGCCGCAGTTCTACCAGGTCTTGACCTTGGATCTTAACAAACACACACCGACGTGTTCAATTGTCATCGTCCAAGAGCCGCCGAGAACAAAGCTCCCAGGTTGTCCGTTGTCCTCGTTGGACGCGCAGTGAGAGTGTGGCAGTGCACACAGCTCCACGATCGCAAGCGCTCCATTGGCCGCCTCAAGAAAGCCTCGCGCCTAATCAGAGTGCAAGATCCGACACCGCCCACCGGGATCGCGAGCAGATGAACTGAGAGCACAGCTTCTTCACGGCAAACAATCGACATCGGTCCGAGTAAGTGAGGAAGACAGCACTTCCACTTGCCGCTTATTACACGTCACTTTCGATGCCTCAGTAGCTCAGGCCTTTCCAATGCGTGCGCTCATCCTGTGATACTAACCTCCAAGCGACAGCGACATGGGCATCCAACTCGAAGCACACACATCACGCCAAATCCTTTCTTCCCTCATAACCTCGATACCATCTGCAGCTTCTCCTTCTCAACACGGCCAAAACCCTCTCCACAACCTCTCATCTGACACGCGCAACATCTTCCTCACCCTCTACGCTCAATTTGAAAAAGAGTTCCTCCCAGCTCTCGACCTCCTCGACCGCGGCCTCGTCACTCGTCTGCAAGTCCGCCGTCCAAACTCAGACACAGCTAGCAGCCAGAAGGACTCACCTTACAAACCGCTCTACCTCGTCCGCTCCGCCCAGCAACACCACACCCGACACGGCCCAATCGACCACAGCACACACTACGAAGTCCACCTCGAAGCCTGGAGCTGTTCCTGTCCCGCGTTCACATTTGCGGCTTTTCCCGCGGTAAGTGTCACTGACGAGGGGAGAGGCAGTACGGCTGCGTCACGAAGAGGCCCTCTCGCCTCGGACGACCCGCCCTGCGTATTTGGTGGTGTCACCCGCGGGGAGGATACGCCCGTGTGTAAGCATTTGCTGGCGTGTGTGCTTGTACGGAACTGTGAGATGTTTGAGGGGTTTGTGGAAGTGAGGGAGGTGGAGGTGGAGGAGTTGGCGGGCTGGGGGGCGGGTTGGGGGGATTGAGGCTTGGGTGCGAATTGGTCGTCCATCACATGTCTCGCCGTCGTGATGCATAAGCTGGGATATGGGCATTGTGAGTGCTACATGGTGTCCGCGAAAAGTGGGAGACTCAAGAGGTGAGCAAAATTCATGCCATTTCGAACTCGATGTCGTAACGGGGAAACTGTGCTGCTGGGTCCTTCATCATGATGAAAGCGCAGTGCTACATGCGCTTTTTGCGTCCACAGCATGCCTCAGCACGCCACTAGACGTCTATTCATAATATACATACTCAACAATGGCCAGCCGCGCGGACTGCGTCTGCCACGCAGTATTCGCTGGTAGATGCTCCGGACGCCAGTCCATGCTGATGCACGCAATTCCTGGAGTACACTCTCTCATCCAAGAAAGAGCCCTTTCATCACTTCTTCGTGCTCTTCTCATCCTTCTTGCCTGCTTCCTCCTTACTCTCCTTGTCTGTCTTCTCCGACGTCCCATTCAACTGCAGCTTCTCCTCCTTCTTGATGTCCTTGTCTTTCTTGTCCTCTTCCTTCTTCGCGTCCTCGTCCTCGATGTTCCGCTTGTTCTGGATCTTGTTCTCAATCAAGTCGTGGAAGGCGGTGATGGCTCTTATTAAGCTGGAGAGGTAGATGGCCATAAGCTGGTCGTTCGTCTTGATACTCATCGCTCGCGCGAGCTCGGAGTTCTCGGTGTTGCCTCCGGAGATGCCAACCGAGCCATTGACAAGTCCATTGACAGAAGGTAGATCTCGGGCGGCGATTTTCGGCGTGGAGAGGTTCGGGAGGAGATTGAAGACGTCTTGAAGGTTGCCGAGGATCGCGTGGTTCACTGGTAGGTCGCCGTCGAGGACCTTTTGCAGGTACTTGCCGATGTCTTGTAGACGGAGGTGCAGGCCTTGGAGGGACTCCAGTTGGCTCGTGATTCGTGTGCTGAGTGTGCCGACTGCGACGTCCCGGATGTCCCTTAGCAAATGTTCCACTCCGATCTCCTCCGCTTCTTCCGCCTCGATGGTACTCGGTGTATGTACGAAAGTCTTCGATGTGGTTGTGCCGTCCTGATGTATGTTAGCAATCCGCCACGCCGACCGCCGAATACTAATGAACTGCTCACGTCCTTGATCTCCTCCACCGCAAAGTATGCATCAGTTGGCACGCCGACCTCTTTGGGCTGCACATCGATGATGACGAGAAGTGGATTGGGTGTGTATCGCTTGAACAGCTCGTTGATCTCGAGATCACTCGCTCGCAGCTTTGGTCCGGAGTGATACCAACCGATGAGCTTCTCCTTCGCGTTGACCTTCTTGAACATGTCGTTCATCGATTCGACATAGTTGTGATCCAGAAACCATACTGAAGGGTCTTTCTCATCTTCCTCGAACGGTACTGTGAGTATCCCGATTAGATGCGCCATCCGCTTGCAATCACATGTCCATCATACCTGCGAAGCTGTTTGACACTCGCACGCTCTTGCCATCGTTCTGTCCCAGCACCACTCCAACGACTCGTTTCCGTGTGCCCTTTGCTGAGCGGCCGTAGTGATCTGCTGCTGAGAGAAGGACGAGAGGTGCAACTGATACTGTGCGATTGACGATGCTGAGCGTCTCCGCCGTAGTCGCGGGCATCGTGAAGGGTTGTAGTTGCGTTGCGGTCGGTTTGAGAGAGGTGTAGTCGTCCGGGAGCGGAGGTTTAGTCTCGGTACGGCAAGTCGTTGATGATGGAGTTGGTGATTGATGAAGCACACGAACAGAGCTGTAAGTAACGATGCGCTAGCGGACTGTGAGCCGCGAACTGAAGGCAGGCAGCTGGGGGCCCGTGCATTACACTAACTACTTCATCTCCTGAACGAACATTTCGAATACATTCATATATTCTACCAAATACTGTATCCTTCAGATTCGAGATTAAGCGACCCACTCGACAGAAGAGTGATCGAAAGTTGCGACGTCGAAGAAAGTGCAGAGCCGAGTGCAACTGAACGCCCGGAATTTAGGTATGAAACCACCAAGCATATGAGGCTACTATGGGCAAGACTCTGATTTGGCAATGCTCGAATCAGATTGGACGCTCAACGAACGTCTCTATCGAGCTGATATCCCAAAGTCAGACTCTAATCGCGGGCAAAGTGCGATTCGCGAGCGGCATTTGCACATCTCTCCAACGGGACCCTCACAACCAACCTGGGCAATCCCTGACAGCGGCTGTGGACATGGACGCTGCCAATCTCATAGAGCGCGGAGACACTCCCGACGCGCTGGGCCCTGGCTCACCCAAGAAAGACTTCGAGACCTCGAATCTGTACAAAAATGTCTACGATTACGTCAAAGAATACATGTCTCGATACGACTGCTCTCACGACTTCAATCACATCCTTCGCGTCGAGGGTCTTGCAAAGCACATCCTGGCCGAGGAGCAGAAAGCGAACCCGGAGAAGAAGCTGCACAAGCAGGCCATACTACTGGCCGCCCTGCTGCATGACGTCGGCGACAAGAAGTATATCAAGCCAGGAGAGAATGCTGAGCAGATGGTTTCTGGAGTCCTTGCTCGGAATGGCTGTCCGCCACGGTTCGTGGCCAAAGTCTCACTCATCGTGGAAAATGTATCATATACAAACGAGACAAAACGACCGCAGTACGTGAAGGCCATTGTCGGCGCGCATCCAGAATTGGCCGTCGTTCAGGACGCGGATCGATTGGACGCCATTGGAGCTGTGGGAATTGGTCGTGTATTCGCCTTTGGAGCAGTCAGAGACACCGGCCGTGGATTGCAGGGCAGCATCGACCATTTCAACGACAAGCTGGAAAAGCTCGAGAGTATGATGAAGACAGATACCGGCAAGCGACTGGCAAGACAGCGGACGAGGAGGCTGCGGGAGTTTCGAAGTTGGTGGGAAGAAGAAAATGAGCTTGTTCTGCCGCAGTCATGAGAGTATCGAGAGGCACCAAATGGTACAGCGGCTGTATCTTCCGGACTGCTTGATCCTGGAGGCGGTTCGTAGTGTGGTAGGTGGTTGGCGAATACACAGTGTACATAATCTGAAAGGACAGAATCTCCAAAGTTGCGCATATTCCTGGGCGAAGTGCAAAGCTCTTGATGTCGGCCTGGGCTCCCTTCTTGGTGGGCGGTCCTGGTTTGAACGAGGCCCATCTCAGCCAATTCGCCGTGCGACGGCATGTTGGGCTGATTGACAGTACGCTGGCATGCCGGATTGTAAGGGCATACAGGTTATCTATCTGTACGTCTTAACAGCCGTGCAGCCATTCTCCATAGCTGTGTCTTCATCATTTCTTATCGTTTCGATACCTGGCCGGACCTGCACGACCTCATGGACGTTCTTGCACGGTGGGTTTGAGCAAGAGTGCTGCTCGTCTGTCTTCCTTCCCGGGATCGCCATGGTGGTCTCGAGCTCGGTTCCAGAGGCATCCAAACGAAGGCCGGAGGAGTAGTCTGCGGTCGTTCACTTCGCGGCCCATGGCGGGCAGCATTCTCCAGCAAGCCATGCCAGGCCGACCTGATCTTCTTCTTCTTCCGGGAGCCACTCTATCCTCAACCAGCCTTCTCGACGCTCTTCTTCACCTCGCTCTCCGGCGCCTTTTCGAACAAGCTCGCTGTCCTCCTCTTCAGGCTTGCAATCGTCTCCTCCGTCGTCCTGCCCTTCTCCTTCTCCTCTCGATTGACTCGTACGACGACTGCCGCGGCACCGACGCTCATTGCGAAGATGGGATCAATGGCACTGTGCCCAGCTGTTAGCAAATGACACGCCGAATGGCAGGTAGCTTAGAGCAGCTTACCGGGAGATGAGGTACGACATTTTGCTTGATCGAAGGCTGCTTCAGTAGTGGAGTCTTCGATGTTGTGGATTGAAGCTCAGAATGGTCCTGCCGATGAAACTTCGGGACGGATCGGCGCGCTGGTGAGCTCCTCGATAGATGACGATCATCTGATCTGCCGTCGTTTTGGAGGGGCAAGTTGGCGGTCAGACACGCTGCTGTGGCGCGGTCATAAAGCAGCACGATAGGCAATGGACGATGTACACAGCTGTTGCAAGGCGGGCGTGGGATCGTTCTCACCGCTCACATTACGCTGCTTCGCCACACTCGCAGCGATTTGCAAAGCCCAGAATGCTGTCGTCACGATAGCTTGTCACCTGATACATAGCCGTCACGCGTTGCTGGTATGATTCATGTGTTGAATGATGCATTATTGTGGGCTCAGAGGACGTCTGCTTGCGGCTGGCTATGGACAGCGATTCGGCCAGAGCGATACTGAAATACGGGATCTTTCATGGCGCTCATGCCTTCATGGGTCGCACTGATATTGTCCAATACCGCAATAGCGTGCAAGGCCTCCTCAGCAACCACTCTTTTCATTCTTAGTCATATTCACGTTTCTGTCCTTGCCTGCGGATATCCTTCCCAAACGCCTAAACTCAAAGAGACCATGCCATCAGTCGCAGGCCAGACGTCGTGATTTGCATCGTGGAAATGTTAGGGGTGTCGATGTTGGGTGGCGTCTATACGGCCTCGCCGAAGGTGTTCTCGCCGGAGTACCTGTAACGTTGTCAGTACGAATTCCCGATGCGTGATTTCTGTCCGCTTGTAGAACGTACGTGATGTACAAGAACCCATCCTCGTCCTTGTGCTCCTCGTAGATGGAGCTCATGAGAGCGGCAGTTGGCGGGAGGACCTCGTCGACGAAGATGAAGATCGCCTTCTCTGGGCTGAGCTTGATGCGCTTGCGGATCACGTAGACGAACTGGCCAACTGTGAGGTCGGCTGGAACGAGGTACTTCTTCTTGTCGATCGTCGCAATGTCGGACTTCTCCACCTTCTCGCAAATGACCTTCACGAAGCTGTCAGTGATACCGTCGATGGTTTGAAGAGAGGCAGGGCGCAAGATCGATTCTGGTTTCAAGCTGTATTCGCAATTACTTACGGGAATCCGATCGGCGTACTTCTGACGGATGCGCTCAGCTTCGGCCTTGCGCTTCTCGAACGGATGCTCGTCCTTGAACTTGGAGCGCATGTTGGCGATGTGTGTTGTGGAGGTGATTTGTGGTTGGCTTCCTCGCTTGATAGAGGTGATGTTGGTCGATGTCGTAGGATGGTGCGTTGGTGGTAGTGCAGCAAGGGAGAAGGTAGAAGGTCGGAGTCAGTCAAGGCAGCTGTTGCTGTGCAAGGCGGGGAATGACTTGATAAGCAAATGCACGTGCCACAATCGGTCAGATGATGAGCTTATCACCGTCGAACTTCCCGTCGTTCTTAAGATGAGTGGTTTAGGACACAAGACACAGGTGGCAGCAGTCGTGAATGATGATTGACTCACAATGATGATAGCGTAAGTCACGAGTCGATGACCGCGAGCGGGCGAGTTGGACGTTCAGGGGAAGAGACAAAGGACGAAGACAAAGTGCCTCCCAGTCAAAGACAACTTGAGGCTGCGACGAACTGGTCACTCAGAACGACATCCCAAAGATGCTAGTACAAGAAGCTGCTTCCGAGGAACTGTTTGCTGAGACCTCAATCCTCGGTGCTGAATAGTCCTCCCCCTTGACATATCCCCAAATGGTATCACTTGTTCTCGACCAATCCACACTCAACGCCGACGCCATGCTTCGAATCAACTAAGAAATACGAGTCTCTCGCCAAACAAAGGAAACTCCTCACAAGGTCGCCGTCGGGAAGTAGTACTGATCCCAGAGGAACTCATAGTCCTCCACGAAGTTGCCAATCATGTCGAGCAGCGGCTTGTTCTTCAACTTGCCGGCGAATCCAAGAATCATACCACGGGTAATGTTCTCGTAGAAAGCACCGCGCATACCCCACCACGCGAGTGACCAGCCTCGTTTCTTCATCTCCTCCCGTTCAAGCTGTGTCAGACCGCGAGCACCACCGGGCCGTCTGTTCTCAAGGTCCTTCTTCGCGAGTTGTCGTGCACCATACTCGATGCTCATACCAAGCAGCCAAGGCCTCCAGTCGGCTTTGCCTCGTCCATCGCTTCTTTGTGCCCAGTAAGCCATCGCTGCGGCGTATATCACCGGTCGGATGATAAACATAACCTCGGCAAGCTCTCCAAGTCCTGCGGTCTGGTGGACCAAGGCTTTCGGCGGCTTGATATCATCGGCGGTGAGGACCTTTGAGAGCAGGTACGAAGAGATATCGTCTGGATTGGGAAGGGGCGGTAGAGTCAACGATGTCCGTGGCATAGTCCATTGTTCACTTCCATCTGATCTCTCTGAAGGCGGACTTGCAATCGATTCCTCCTCTGGCGTCTCCTTCTCTTCCACGACTACTTCTCGCTCCGGGAGTGGAGGAGTGAGGAGTGGTCTCGAATTTGTAAGTCGCATGAGTATCAGCCGGCACACAGCCTTCATAGCCTCCAACAGAACCACCACCCGCCATCGCGATTTCTCTCCATCCTTCTTTGACATCATCTCTAGCAGTAGCTCGGTGTACTGAATGACTTGTAGAGTCGTCGCTGTCCGTCTGTACGTAGAGCTCTTTTGACAGTAGAAGCGGGTATATCGGTTGTGCGGGCTTTGATGTCGTGGTGTGGAGCGGAGGGAGTGCGCCAGTGCTTTTGAGAGGAGGTTATCGTGGTATAGAGAGAGTAGTTGAACGCCGGAGTTCAGGCCTTCTGTTGATATGTCGGACATCTTGAGTCCTCCTATTCAATGCATCAGTATGGCCGACATCCGCTTCAGATCATACAACGAACCTGGGACTAGATATGTGATTGATCGCAACGCGCCCTCGACCTGGCCGACCGCGCCGGCGTTCTTGGTGATGAAGTCGCTGTACATGCCCATCCATTTTGTGGGCATCTTGACGACCACTTTCGTGTGGGCCGCCGCCTGCCGTATTTGCTCCATGGCGGTATATGTTGTTGTGGTTGACAAGAGGTCGAACATGGTCATCACCCGCTCGCATATGCTGTGGTCCACGATAGCACTTGCCTCGGCTTCCAGGTTGTGATTCCAAGGGCACCTTTCCCATGAAAGTCCCATGAAAGTGATCCATGAAATATTCACCGACTCTCGCGCTCACGTCGCGTCTCCCAGTTTCCCATCACCTCACCTTGACCGAAATTCACATAGACCATACCTTACCCCTCAACCGCAGGCTCGGAAGCGCACCGCCCGCGCTGGCCGTCTATCTCAAGAGACTTTCGGCTTTCAATATCTCCTCTGGCGTACAATGCGGCCGACTGACCGCATGCCAATGGCGATCCAAGCACAATGGCCCCCGTTGTTCTAATAGATCTGACCTCGTCACCGGAGCCGGACGACCACCTGCAGAGACCCTCGAGTCTCGCCTTATCTGCACCTCGTAAGGATCGCGCACCGCGGAAGAAAAGCACGGATATTTGGTCAAGTGCAGAAGAACAACATGTGTCAACGCTGAATGGCACGCCAAAAGACCTGAAGAGGAGCACTGCGGCGGCAATCGTGACAACCCCGCACGACGACGAAGGATATCACTCCTACGCGACCCAGAATCCCGCCGAAGAAACAGCAACGTCGTCGCAGAAAGCATATCGCAAGCCTTCAACAGATCAGGCGCTTGCGGGGGAAGTCAGGGACGCTGTCCTGGGAGGCTTGTGCAATACTACGAATGGACACCGAGGATTGCCCACGACGCATAGCCGCAGGCCAATCCGCCGACGCGAGGACGTGCATCATCCGAGGGCTGGCTCTGGTCCGAGCAGCAGAAACAATGATGCTGGAGCTTTGCCGGGTATAGCGACTGGACATCAGGGGCTCTCTCCTCACGTGCGAAACCGGAAAGCCGATACTACACATGCCATGGCCGCAAAGTCCCCGTTTGCTCATGTCCAGGCTTCAACGCAGCAAGTCGCACCACCTTCGTCACTTTATGGATTACAGACCTTCGTATCGGGAACGAGCAACAACTCAGGGTCAGTTGACGCCCGGAAACGCCGCCGGACCATTGTCAGCTCTTCGAGAACTGCAAGCGACGCCAAGCGAATCAAACTCGAGAGATTACCACCGGGCGTGCCAAAGCGCAGGAAGGTCCAACTCAACGATGTCACGAATTATGCACAAGAGGAGAGAATCAGTTACAGCGAGAGCCCCGACATCGCCCCTACGGAGCCTGTCAGTGAAGCGATCGCAGTTGCCTTTCCGCGCTCGCAACGACATGTATCTGACGATCTTTCTCGAGGTCCCAACATGAGCGGGCAGCGTTGGACGGCGCAAGAAGACGCGCTCATTCTTCGTCTTAGGACTGCGCAGAATCTTGACTGGCACGAGATAGTCCCTCGGTTCAATGGTCGCACCTCTGGTGCGCTGCAAGTCAGATTCGGTACGATTCGACCACGGGACCAGACCGCGAGACCTCGCGCCGCAGATCGACTTGGCTCGCCAGGCCTCGGAATTCCTGGTCGCAGTCAAAGAGTGCGAAAATCTCACATGCCTGTGGGATACAAATCGTGGACAGAGGTTTCGAACAAGGAGACCAGTCCTGACTTTCCTGCGCCAGACGCCAATCTTGAGAGGCATTTACCTACAGCACAACTGCAAAAGGATCGTGCGTTTCCAAGCTCGACTAGCCGTATACTCCGTCAGCGAGAGCTAGGATGTACCACAGGCCGATCATGGAGTTGTGCAGCTCGTTCCGTAGGAGATGAGGCCAAAGAGAACGTGCACAAAGGCTACACTCTTCGGAAACACTACCACGGTACATCTGGTGATGCTATTTCGCTGGCATGGAACCCAACTGGCACTCGTTTCGCCGCCGGATCGATCGCGATTTCCGATGCTTCTAGCATGCAGTACAATATGCCACGCAACCTCGTAGTGGGCGATCATGAACAACTATTAGAGCTGGCCGACCACCACGTACCGCGTCCACCAATCGAATCAACGGATAACGTCAATGCGCAGCACTCCATGCGATCCTCCCAAGATCCCAGGCTCTTCCTCTCGGTTACCGCAGCAGCCTTCTCTCGGCACGACGATACGAAACTCTACACTGCTAGCGCGGACAAGACTGTCAGGCACTACAAAGTGGGTACAGATGGCATTGAACACCAATATTTCATCAAGCATCCCGCTTCGGTTGATCTGTTGACAGTTGGCTTTAATGGCTTAATCGCATCCGGGTGCCATAAGTTGTCGAAGAACGTGCTTGTCTTCCAATGTCATGGTGACCGGTATGAAGGAAAGCTGGGACTATCGCCTCAGCAAGCGGATCCTCACTCAACGGCGGCGTTCCCATCGGCGCTGAAATGGGGCGAGCACTCCTTCCATAGCAATCTTCTCTTGGCGGGCTACTCAGGTGACGAGGAGAAGCAGCACGCGGGAGAAACGTGCCTGTGGGACGTCCGCACAGGTCAGCAACTGCATCTCAATGCTGTGACGCGGAATGTGTTTGACGTTGCATGGAACCCGAGTGCAAGCTCCGCATCGAACGCATTTGCGGTGGCCTGCAACGCTACAGGCTGTAATGTTGGGAAGGGGATGCGGACAGTCATCCAGTGCTTTGCTCCGGGGCAAAATGGTGGTCGACGAACCCTGACATGGGGATGCCCTGCATTAGACATCAACAACCTTGTGTTTTGCCCGCACGACGACAATCTGATTGCGGCAGGAGCTACTGATGGCAAGATTTACATTTGGGACCAACGCTGGGCAGGCAGCTCCAATAAACCGCTTCACGTCCTTGCCCACGGCGAGTCAATCAATGTTCTGTCGCACGATCGACCCAAGGAGATCACTGACACCGGCGTGCAATTCCTTTCCTGGGGTTCAACCAAAACGCGGTTATACACAGGATCCTCGGACGGTATTGTCAAGGTCTGGAACCCATATCGATCAGAAGACAATGCTTTCGTGGATGACATTGCAGCGCCCAGACAACACAGGTCGGCAGTCATGTCCGGTGCGTTCAGTCCAGATTATCGTGAGCTTATCATTGGCACGGAGAACGGCCGCATTAATCTCTTCGAGATCGGCGGAGATTCACTGCCTGCTCAACCTTTCAAGTTGGAATCTGCGCCTCCACCGAAGCAGAATCAGGACCCGTTGGATGCAGCTCGTGAAATGCTGGACTCTGGCGCAATCGAACTGCGACCTTGCGGGGCTATGCCGTTCCGACAGGCTGTTCAAGGGCCGAACTACGCTGGTCCTTTCTTGAAGCCCGGCCCGGAAAGCTACGCGAACGCCGAAGAACAATATGCTGCCGCGTTGTCGGCACAAACTGCTTTGTCTGCGCGCAAAGCGCAGGAGTATTTCGGCGTAGCCTCCGAGATGGAGGACGACGAAGAGATGTACAAGGCTGACCTTCGAGTGCGAGCTGCTCAGGACTTATTACACGACCTGCAGATGCGCTCCGCATATCAGAGGCAATGTGCTCCCAGGGCCGCAGAGCTTCAGCAGACACTCTTACACGCAGAGGCCGCACAACGGGGGCTGCTAAGACGCGCCAACACAGGTGCAGTCGAAGCTTGCGAGCTTAACTGCGCAGTTTTGCCCGGCGAACGAGACATCGAAGACTCGAGCCGATCGGATCTTCGCATTCCGGGCTTCCTGCGCTGGACGACGACGGCGAACCGAGATGTCGACTCAGAAGAAGCAATTGCGGCCTGCTCTGGCTGCAACCCATCAGTCACTGTACGCACAAAGCAGATGTCAAGATGCAACAAGTGTCTCCTTAGGCAAGCACAGTTGACCTCAGAGTGCAGCTTATGCGCTGGACCCGCAAGAACGACGACTGACGGAACTGGTACTCTCTGCGAAGGCTGCTCATTTGCATGCTTTCGCTGTGGTTACGACGCCGAAGTATCGCTCAATTGCAGTACAATTGAATGCGCCGAGTGTGACCTGGTCTGGAAAGCAGGGGTATTGGGATACGAGATCATTAGCAACGGTTTGAATAGACAGCACCGAGCGGTAGTGGAATGTGGTGACAGCGATGAACTTGGCGATGGGGAGCGTGAACATTACGCATCGCGTTGGGCGAACCTTGACGACTGAGAGCCCGAAAGACACTGCACTAATTGAATGGTTTGGCAGAGTCAAGAGTGGTTGACCAGGTTTTTACAGAAGAGCCAAGCTGCAGTGGCCAGACCCGAGCTGGCACGAGGTAATGACATTACGATGCTTGTGTCTGGATTTCGTGCTTGATATATTTCCTACTGTGGAAATCAGCGTCTGAACTGGCTCTTCCTTCATCGGGCCATTCTGAGCCGTTAGACTGAGCCTCCACTCGATCCGCGTGCCATGGAATTGACGAGGCGGGCGCCGTTTGGCACGACGTGCAAGTGCAAGGATATCTTGTCCAACGCATCCGGTGCACACCACAAAAGGTACACCCTTCAACGAGTGACATGTTTCAGAGCATCGTGAAACTCCTGATGGTCCCGCCATCCCTCTTCAAGTTAGAACGTGGATCTACAAGAACCAACATCATCCCTGCTTATGACAACAGCCCTTGACGAGGTATAGCAACACTGAATCTCACACCTTCCTTTCCCTTTCTCCCATTCTCCCGCAACGACACCGGAGCGAAGCAAAGCAAGTCCTCGGAGCAACGACCATGACATCCGATTCTCTCTACGACCAAATACTCGACCTAGAAGAACAAACATGGGAAGCTCTACAATCTGACGGAGCCGCTCTTACGCCGTTTCTCACCGAGGACGCCATCTTTCAATTTCCAATGGGCCTCAAAGTCACCGCCCACACCGAGCCGACCGTCGAAGAGATCTTGCATTCGTCAGCGTTCGTACCCTGGAAGACCTTCAAGCTGAGCAAAGTCGATGTTACCCACGTTGGTCCCGAAGGAGCGGTCATCTCATATCGAGCAATAGCGACCAGGGCGTCGGCGGATCCTAGGGATGATCAAGAGGCAACGTTCGATGCGTTGTGTTCTAGCGTGTGGAGGGTGGAGGCTGGGAAGTGGATGATGTGCTTTCATCAGCAGACCATGTACGCCTAGGGTGTGCATACAGGAAATCTCGAAGATTGGGACTGCAGAGCAAGCATTCTAGCGTGTTCCGATGCGAAGTGGATCATGTCGGTAGTCCTCCGTCACTGTGCTACCCTGACGGATCCAGTACACAGGTACTCAGCAATGCTTTGGCTCCAATTTGAGATGCACCCCGGCTGTGTGTAGTATGTCGTAATACAACATGTTGGAGAGCCGCAAAAGCGCAGTCTAGTGAGATGTATGTATCAACTTAGATACGCGAGCAAGTCGTGCGAAAGCTTGAGCAGAGTGCGAGTCCTCAGGCTGACGTTTTAAAGGTAAGAATGAGGTGAGAGATCCTGTCACTCTGTGCAAATGACAGGTGCGACCGTGAAGAACATAATGGTATGACCCTTGTCACTCCACGGAAACGTGCAGGAAAAGTGACAATGATACGTACATCTTTCGAATTGCGCTCCTCTTGACACCATGAGAAGACATTTCGACGGACACTGCGACCAAGAAGCCTTCAGAACTGTTGCCGCATTTTTCTGCCGCACCAAACCGACATACCAACTGCCACACCGCTCAAAGCGCTTCACCAATTGCTCACAATCGCTATGCCGCCGGACGTGCCACCTGACATGGAGACCGACGGACTCACAATGAGGCTGTTAGCCTTGGTTCACTACTGCGAAGGTCCCAAGGCAGCCGAGATCAAACATGTAATGTCAAAGCTACCGCTCGCAGCATATCGGGAGCGAGGCACTGCGAAGAAGGAGGTAGACTGAAGACTGTCGCTTTTGACAGCTTGCCGCTGACTGTACCTCAGCTGGCGAAGTTGAAGCAAGAGAACGACGACTTGAAGCAGAAGCTCGCGAACCTGTCAGCTCCTGCAGGCCGCGACCCACGTAACCGCGGTCAAGGCGATCGGGTCTTACACGGTGAGTAATCATCCTCCGTGGCCCGAGGCTCCAATTGCTGAAATACGCACAGATTCGCGAGCTCTTCCTCAGCAAAATCCGCTCGGCGCGCCGAACATGCAATCTCGACCCGCACAGACTCTCCCGCTCTCCATCCCGAATGCTCAATCGCCAGGTGGTCCACAGACCGCCCACCGGAACACGTCTCCGACCTCTTCCGACCTCTTTCCAGATCGTGCCGCCAAGCGACTCAGAATCGACTCACCCCAGGGCGCCACTCTCCGCCGGCCGGCTTGCACAGGCTGCTTCCAGAACAACCTGGTGTGTGATGGCAGAGTCGTCTGTAGCGCTTGTCGCGATCGGCGTTATGGATGCGAGTATCGCTCGTGCCGGGACGGAGCTACGTGTGCGGATGGGACTTGCAGTCGTCTGCATCCAGGACAGTGGGATGAGCAGGCTGAGCCGGATCGAAAGATTAAGCGATTCATTCCTTAGGGAGAATTGAGTACGCGCTGTTGTGCCTGATGGCGATGGCGATCACGAACGATTGGAGCACGAGCAGTTGTACGGAACTTTGGGCCAGCATGGAGGTTAGAAGCAGCTCTGCAGAGGCTGTTGAATCGTCTGAAGGGCCATCGAGCACAATTTCAAGCGTTCTGCACCTGGAGAGTAGGCCTCAATGAATCATCTCCTCAAAATCATGTTGGTTCAGTTGGTGACTCGCTGCATCAGATGCCTCGGTCAAGGGACCATTCTTCCGGGCATCCTCTGTCGGTGATGGCCTATGCCTATAGCCATCACGCCTCAACTGAATGGCAGACTTCGAGGTCGATGGACTGGAGAATTGTGTTGTATTATCCGCATTGATCACGAGAGAATCAATGGATCCGCTTGAACTTCTGCACGTCTTCGGCGTAACATGCGCCTGCCGTCCATACCCAAGGCGAAGTCAGATTGCGAGGAAGTGAAAAGGAGTGAAGCGACGTCACCTCCTCGTATAGAATAACCCTGTACTCTGAGCCGTGGGAGAGCTTCTACTAGCCGGGACATAGCACATCAAATCATCGCGCAGATCTCACATGTTCAAATTGAGGTCGAATGGGCAGGAAAAAAGACGTCTTTGTGCTTTCTTGAAGTTCGGCAGCCGCAGGTAGAACTATATCCAACGTCACCCTGAAGTCGTTCGCCAAGGACTCTCCCAAGCACCAACGACGCCATCGCGTCTCGTGATAGCTGAGAACCAGAAAGTCAAACCCGGCCAAGAGCGACGTGACACAAGAGATGGCCTCCCTCTCACCTAACAGCAAAACTCGACCGAGCGCAGGCGCCCGACAAGTCACTGCGCCGGCGAACATGAACGGAATGAATGGACACTTTGCTGCTGTCGGGGGCGCCTCGAACCCCAAGGACTTCGAACATGGCGTCCAGGTCATCGACGGGGACAAGAACTTCAATCCGGACCTACCGCAGTACCTAGCGTTGGAGAACATCATTCGATCCGGCTTCAACTACCACATCATCTCCGTCTTCGGCAGCCAGAGCACAGGCAAGAGCACGTTGCTGAATCATCTCTTCGGCACGCAGTTTGGTGTGATGAGCGAAACGGAACGAAGACAGACCACGAAAGGGATATGGATGTCAAAGAACAAGAAAGAGCATGTTGGAGACGGTCCCGGACAAGCCATGGCCGAGAACATCCTGGTCATGGACGTGGAGGGTACTGATGGGCGCGAGAGAGGAGAGGATCAGGACTTTGAACGCAAGAGCGCTCTGTTTGCGCTGGCCACGAGTGAGGTCTTGATTGTCAACCTCTGGGAGACACAAGTCGGCTTGTACAATGGAGCGAACATGGGTCTGCTCAAGACAGTCTTCGAGGTCAACTTGCAGTTGTTCCTCAAAGATTCGAAAGCAGTCCCACGCAGTCTTCTCTTCTTCGTGATCAGAGATCATGTTGGCAGCACCCCGCTGGCCAATCTGAAGGAAACTCTGATCTCGGACTTGTCGAGGACGTGGTCCACGCTTTCTAAACCGCCTGGGCTGGAAAATAGCAGGATTGAGGACTATTTCGACTTTGCGTTTGTCGGCCTACCACACAAGCTCTATGCACCCGAGAAATTTGAGAAAGAGGTCGCGAAACTGGGTGCAAGATTCCGCGAGGGCTTCAAAGATCCCAAGCGGGCTGGCCTTGTGGACGAATCAACGGAGCCTATTCTCCTTCCCGAATACCATCGCCGCATTCCAGCCGATGGTTTCCCGATGTACGCGGAGGGTGTATGGGAACAAATCGACAGCAACAAAGACTTGGATTTGCCAACTCAGCAGGAGCTGCTCGCACAATTCAGGTGCGATGAGATATCGAAGGAGGTTCTGGTTGCTTTTGACGAGATCATCGCTCCACTGGAAGAGCTCCAGGCGAGTGCAATTGCTGCAGGAAAGCTTTCTGTGATTTCAGGGCTTGGACAGAAGATGATTGGCGCAAGGAAGGCTGTCTTGGCTGGTTTCGAGGTCGAAGCCAGCAGATACCACAAGGGCGTCTACAAGACGAAAAAGGGCGAACTTGAGTCGAAGGTCGATGGTAGACTGAAGACTTTGTTCCAAGGCCAGATCAGCGCTGCCCACAAGAATGGTGTGAACGAGTTTTCGGATGCCGTGACGGATGCGGTCAAAGCTGGACAGAAGAAGGGCGCAAACTACGACTTCCACCAAATTGTGCAATCCGAGAAGAAACGAGCTCTGGAAAAGTTTGATGCAGAGGCCAAAGCTTCTCTGATCGAAGGAGCGCCGTGGAGTGACTACAAGCAGCAGCTGAATCTATACCAAAAGGACCTCGAGCAAGTCAGCTCCCGTCTGAGGCAAGACGAGATGCGACGATTGGCGACGAGAAGTGAGCGATGGGTGCGCACCAAGCTTGGAGAGATTGTTGGAATTGAGTTCAACAAGCTTGGATCTGGACGCGCAGGTTCCGGTGCACCAGCGGAAGGCCAGAAGCCGCCGGAGCAAGACCTTTGGGATCGCATTTGGAACGTCTTCACCGATACTGTATCCCACGCGGAGACTCGCTTTACTGAGAGAGCTCGCAGCTTCGATGCAGGCCCCGATGAAGTCGAGGTCGGCCTCTGGCGATTGCGGAGAAAGTCTTGGGGAGCGCTACGCGACAAGATCGACGAAGAGCTCATGGAAGGGAACTTGCTGCTCAAGCTGCGCGAGAACTTCGAGGACAAATTCCGATACGACGCGGAGGGTGTGCCGCGGATATGGCGACCCACCGATGATATCGAGGGCTTGTACACTCGAGCGCGAGAGAGCACGCTGACGCTTATTCCTCTGCTTGCCAAGTTCCGCCTTTCACGCACATCTGCCTGTCCACCTTTGGATGCCTGGGTCGGTGAGCCTCCCAGCACCGTCACAGCGACTGATGAGGAGGATCTCCATCCAATTGGTGGAATTGACGCCGACGAAGGCAAGACTCTGGACGAGGAGATGACTGTCCTCAGCGATGCGAAGCAGCAAGATTTAACCACCCGATTCAAGAAGACCGCGGATGGTGTGTATGTCGAGGCGAAGCGAAGTGCCATTGGTGGCATGACGCAAGTGCCTTTGTATTTCTACGGTTTGCTTTTGGCTCTTGGATGGAACGAGCTTGTAACAGGTATGTTGACGATTACCCCTCTCTCTCGTCGGCAACACACTAACCAGCCACAGTACTACGCAACCCACTCTACTTCATTATGCTCATCCTCCTCGGTGTTGGCGCCTACGTGACCTACACCCTGAATCTCTGGGGACCGATGCTCCGCATGAGCAATGCAGCGAGCACGCAGGGTCTGGAGATCTTCAAGGAGAAGCTGAGAGAGTTTTTGCAATCGACCGAAACGGGCAGAGAAGCTATGCAGATGAGCGAAAAGGCAGGATACAGCATGGACACTTTGAACAGTAATGGGAAGACCAAGGCGAAGGCATCGGCGAAGGAGGACGAGGTCGATGAGATTTGAGCGGTGGGAAAACATATTTGCATAGCGCTTGGACTTGTCAGTGGCACTTGAGCGGATTCAGACATTGTTCATTGCATAAAAGAAGGACTCCATTCCGCCGGTGCAGTATAACAACAAATCGATGACAGTAAAGTCGCCGGTCATTCCGCCTCTCGTTCGTTACCCTCTCGCCAGCTAGCGCCAGGGGTCTGTCGCTGGCTCCTCTTTCTTATCGTCGGGGGATACATGCGCGATTCCCGCCTCAACCCCAAGTCCATCGATGTGACTTACCACAATATACACGTTCGATCTCGTGCTGGCCTCCTCGGGTGTAATCGCTGGGCACTTGTATCGCACTCTCAAGTCAAGGAGTCTCCCGCCGTCGGTGTCGTTCGAAAGAAAGGAACCCGCATCGCCGGATATCGACTCCAGAAAATGACTGCCCTGGGGTATGCAGTTCTTAAATGCGGGAATCTTCTTCACCGATGTAGGTGATGTGGGAACGAAGTCGACTTTGGTATCGTAGGCGACGACGGTATCTGAGGTTCGGTCGGGGACTCGAATCATCGGCTTATGTTGTTGTGCCGGGCAGGCAACTGCGCTGGCTGATGCGAGAATGATGTTGCCGGCAAGAGTGACCAGAGTACCGGCGGCGGTCAACAATGCGAAGGCGATCAAGCTCGCAAGTCCAGAAACGGCAATAAAGATGTCGCCCGCGAGAGCCATGACAACACCGATACCTGAGAAAGCCGCGAAGCCAGCAATGACGGCGACAGTGATAAACAGTCCGCCGGCCAGGATGAGTCCCAAAGTGCAGAGGCAATACTGCAATGTCGACCACGGCCGCTCGCTAATCTCCGTCTTCTCTGACATCCTGGACGTGTCGGTCGAGGATAACGCCGCTACCGACTGTTGCTGAAATATCAATGAAGCGCAGTGAGTGTGTTGTGATGCTGGAGTGATACGGCGATGTTGTAGATCTGGAAGTTCAATGATCACAGTAATAAAAGGTCGGAGTTTGCAGGCAGACGCGGCGGTACTGAGTCGTCATTGCAGCCACATGAACGTTTGGGAAGCCTCCGGCTCTATATCCAACCATGGTAGCCACGCTCAGGCTATGGCGACATCTAAGCCTTCCTTTTCCTCGCGCTCGTCTTTTCCTTCCCACTTGCAACCGCCTCCGCTTTGTCGTCAAGTTCTCCCTTGAGCTTGCCGGACACATCAGTGGTCTTGCCATCCGCCGGAGTCGTTAGCGGCTTTGAAGCTTGCTTGCTTTCGGTCTCCTCATCGTCGCCTCCCTGTCCAAATTCGTTGACTCTCGTGTAATCGACCTTGTAGGCCCATGCCTGATATAGATAGAAGAAGAAAATGACATCGTCGCGGAGGGTGGCGAGACGATGGAGAAGTGGCATCTTGATCGTGAAGGCGAAGAGATCGTCGATGAAGGTGTTGAGAAACCTGGTGGGTGTCAGCTTCAGCAGTGCAATGTTACGTTCATCGACTTTATACTCACTTGTACATCATCGTCCTTGCGGGCATGTGAGCCACTGACTTCAAGCGATAGTTGATGTATAAACTTGGCACCTGCGGTATTGTCAGTATGCCGGGAAGCGTGGGTATTGAACAATGCGAAGAGCTTACCATCATGAGGAAACCATAGGCGTAAACACTACCCACGAGTGTCGCGATAATGAAGCTGTACCAGCTCTTGTGAGTGTCGTAGATGAGCGAGTAGGCAGCGTATGCCAGGAGGAGCGGAACAGCAATGATGCCCATGTACTTGAACGCAATCTTGTCGTACTCTTCAGTCTTCTCTTCGGTCTCACTGAGCTTGTGCTTGTCCTCGAACACGATATTGTATGGCAGACCAAGCTTGTGAGCATATGTTCCAGGAGCAGGATCCCGAAGGCGGACATCGACGGTCTTTGTGATCTTCCAAGCTTCGATTGCAATGCCTATTCCTTGGCCGAATAAGATCATCCAGCTGGTGTTCTCGTTGTTGTCCATGAGATACAGGAAGATGATCGTTTGCATGACCACGTTGGAGATGATCGTCCGGACCGACACACCCACATTGTCCTTCTTGTTGCGCCAATGGCCGACATCAGACTTGAACGCGAGAAGCTCGAAAATCATGTGCAGCACACTGGCGAAGACGGTTGTGCCCAGCAACCAGGGATTGGTGTCGAGCAAGGTCTCCTTGATCATCTCCATTTCTGAACCATCTCCTCCGCCTGGAGTGCTCTCACCACGAGCAACTTTCCGAGCTGTCTCTTTCATTCCCTCGTCCATGCTAGCCATGATGCCGAATTGCCAGTTGGCAAGAGTAGATACGTCCACATTGATGGGCAGTCTATCAACCGGATGAGTCGCGTTCAACTCGGTCATGTGAGACTTCAACTGCCAGAAGGTGTTCAGATAGACAACAGGATAGTAGTACGCATTCTTTCCAGTGGCATCGCGAGTGTCGGTCACATCAAGGGTGTAGAACTGCCTCATGGCGGGATGCATAGTCGGCCACGCCACGTTGCCCGTATCCGGAATGAAGGCGAGCGTGAAGTTGGGGTGGTAGTAGGAGGCAATCGTTGGCGCATTGACATCCTCGACATCAATCTCTTCGACTTCATCGGCACTACTCTTGCTGTCAAGCAGATTGCGAGTCTTGCGGGCCTTCTTCTTGCCCAAGTATTGGGTCAGAGGTTTCAGCATACGATACGCCTTGCTTGAATCATAGTTGGGCGACACAGGATCAAGCTCTGCACCAGTCTGTCCCACAAAGATGTGTGCCCATAATGTCCCATTATTCTGCACGTTCTTTGGCACCGCGAAGCTCTTTGACACATGGCGATGATCACCCTTCGACTTGTCCGTTGAAAAGTTCTTCTCTTCTACAATCAGGCTTTCTGCGGGCATGTTCCTCAACGGAGGCATAGCGACGCTCGGCGAGATGTACATGCTGATATCGACGTTCGTATTCACCGGCCACAGTGGAGAAAGAGTTTGAGGAATCGCAGTATATGAGCCCGCATCTGCGATTGGTTGACCGCTCGGTATGGCCATCTCTGGAGTCGCCGCTGGAGTCTTTGAGCCACCCATGAACTGCTTCATGGCGACTTGAACGGCAACGAAGAAGGCGAGATTCTTCCCGATTGACCAGGCTCTGGCGGTCCAGTCGGTCTGTTGGCCTTGGACCGCATCGCCGGCGGGCGCTGCCTGTTGCGGCATTGTGAGGAGCGAGGTGATGAAATTAGAGGTTGTTGCGGAGTTTTGTCATGTCGAGCAAGTTGTCGGAATCTTTTGGCATCTCGAGAAGTGAGCTCCCGTCGCGCCCGTAAGTTTATTAAGCTTTTGAGCGGGTCAAAGAACGTGGCTGTGAGACGGAAATATACTCGCCTCAACTCCGGCGACGGGCATTGCGAATGTTATTTCTCTGGTATTGTATCTGACTTGCAACAATGCATACGCAGTGTGACTTCACTAAGAGCGTTGCTCCAGCTTTAAGCTGGAATTCCTTGTCCGGCGAAGAACGTCAAAAGTGAATCCCTCCAACGTTGAAGAGCATAAGGTACTAATGGTCTTCAGTCTTTACCCACATGACTGCAGGGCAAAGTAATGTAGGAGGGACTGTTATGTCATGTCAGACGTGTCAAGTCACACGATAATCGACGTGTTCACGCATCGACCCATCGACATGGAGTGGGCAAGAGAATGTGATGGACAGGCGACGTGGGAGTCGACCGATACCGACGTTGAGCATTGTTCGATGGGCCACCACTGCGTCCTCGCGGGTCCTATGTTCGTCATCTCCTGATCCCGTGCCATCTTCCTTCACAGTAACATGATGACCAATGCTGAACTTGACGATTGGATTGTGGATGAGCTATCATTCGCGTTTTACCGCAGCGTGCGGACCGCTATAGCACCCCAAAATGCAAGACAGTACGCCAAAGGCCATCTGCCGGATGTAGACGCCATTCCCACCATCTCGTCGTACCATGAAAACCGCACACAATCAACCCTTCTTCTTGCTGACACCGACAGTCCTGCCCCGGCGACCGGTGGTCTTGCTGTGCTGTCCACGGACACGGAGACCCCAGTAGTGACGCAGACCCCTGTGGGCACGGATCTTCTTCAGTCTCTCCAAATCCTCACGAAGCTTGCTGTCCACACCGTTGGCGAGCACTTGGTAGTCCTTGCCGTCCACAATGTCGCGCTGTCTGTTGAGGAACCAGGTGGGGATCTTGTACTGAGTCGGGTTCTGGACGATGGTAACGATGCGCTCGAGTTCTTCGGAGGTAAGCTCGCCGGCGCTGTAGATGGTGCGTTAGTATTTGTTTGTCCGGGTAGCCGTGGCGCAGGCCATGTTTCGAAAGGCGAGGGAGTTGTACCGCTTGTTGAGGTCGACATCGGCCTTCTTGCACACCAAGTTGCTGTATCTGCGACCGACACCCTTGATCTTGGTCAAGGCGTACATGACCTTCTCTTTGCCATCAACCTGCTCCATGGTTAGTATTCGCATCTTCCATCGGCTTCGTGTGCCTCCATCGGATCGGTCGGGCGTTTTCGCGAGCGGGTTTCGTGGGACGGTGTATACGCACGTTGGTGTTGAGGAGACGCAAGATGAACTGAAAGTTCGACTTCTCGCCGGTGACGAGAGACATCTTTGCGGTTTGATGAGGGGGTTGTCGTGCGTGGAGTGAGCCTGTCAAAGAACGTCGTCGTGAACTTGGGAATTTGCGCTGGAGTGGGCTTGGCAGGTGCGACTTCAGAGCTAGTGCTAGATTGGGTTAGACTGAGCTTCGCTTGCCAACTTCGCCCTTTCGGCTTTCAGCAAGACGACACGGTCTTCCCGTGCAATATTCAGTACCTCTTTTGGTCTCTTCCAAGGTTGTAACCCACTGACGAATCCGAAGAGCCTTTCATACTGTCTCAAAGCTCCAGCATCTTTGACTACCTCTCATTTTCACCAGCATGTGAACGTAACACATGTGAAGCCGACAGGCAAGACACCATCATCCCGTTGTCAAGATCCAATGACAGCCTCGCGACTCCTTGATCTTCCGAAAGAGCTTCGGCTTCTGATCCTGGAGCGCTTGTTCGACAATGACAAGCCAATCATCATCGGGCGACCATCGAGCATGCCCTGGCACGGCAAGGCGTCCTCGTACTATCCCCAAGTCATGAACGTCTGCCGTCGACTGCGAAAAGAGGCCCTACCATTGTTCTATAAAGGTCGGCGTGTCATACTTGTCCTGAGATTTCGCGAAGGACGTGCTCAAGTCGACAAATGGATTAATACCGAACTCTCCATGCCAGCCATATGCCGAAACATCAAGGAAGTATCGATCCAAATCTTTGAGCTTCCTCATCGAACGACGGCGATGTCTCTGGACTGCAAAACACTTTCCATACTCAACAGAGAAAGCTTCATATATCCTGTGACAGCCCAATCGCTCAGGATTCTCCGTGAGAGCGACATCATACTAGTCGGACTGCGGGAGCGAGGCGTTGAGATGCACACTTTGCTGCAAGAAGCTGTCAGTCAGCTCGTCAATAAGATCACAGCGAGCATTGAAGAATCTCGGGTCATGCAGAGGGAATGCATGGCGAATCTTCAGCTCCAAGGCTATACAGATTTCCATCTGCGGTTTGAGGTCGTCAGTATGCTCTATCATGGTTGTGGTGACCGAGGAGATATTCCCTAGACGGGGAGTACTATCTAGCTAGGCCGCGCTGAGATTACTTTGGATACTGGACGCTTTGTTGGATGTCGTGAGTGCCACGGAGATCCGAGACTCGGTGCGGGGAATGAAGGGACTCGGATCACTGACAGACTGCATTGAAATTTGTGATCTAAGCGCGAAAAAGGTGCAGCTGTAGACCGGTCGTACCACGGCGATTTCTGCAGTGCTCTTCAGGTGAATGCCATCTTCATTGTTGGCGTCTTCGATGTCTGCCAGTCATGCCACTGCCCGCGCCATTATTTCCTCCGAAAGTGATGCCTTTGGTCAAGTCGATGCTCGCCGATACCATATCCCGGCTGCCCACTCGCGTGTAGACAAGGAGCCCGGGCAAAAGAAATCTGAAAGTGCGATTACTGCACGGAGGTACTCAACACAATGTACCAGAAACACATAGCAAGGACTGTGCGTATGACGACCATTTTCTCCACAATGTCAAATAACTGTTTGCTCTTTTCTGAGTCTTGTTCGCCAAGGCGCTGAATGCGCACTTTGGGCTCCTGAGAGACAGTCTCCAAGTGGTGGTCCACGCAGAGCAACAGGGCCAGGCTTGCAGCTAGATACATGCTCGCGGCCGCGGAAGGGCGCTCCCATCAAGTCTGGCAAGGGGACTCACCACTGGACGATAAAGAGGAAGCTTTGCGGATGGGATGCGACAGGCGCGGGCCGAGCGTGGTGCGCTGGAAGTCTAGGATATCGTTCAGGCGCTCGGAGTGAGACTGACGAAGTGGTTTGTTGCTGCAAGATGACGGGAAAGCTTTGCACGTGGAGGCTTTGAGTTGTGGATCGCATTCGGTGCGCTGGAGATGTGGGTGGTGTTGAATGTAGCCCGAGCCATCATGAGCGCGTGGAGAGCATAATGGAGGGTCGATCTTGGCGTTGTTGTCGAGTCGCTTCGGGGTCTTGAGTTGATGAAGTGGTGAAGTCGTGTTCGCAGAGACTTGCGCAGGAAGCTTTATTCTTGGCCTCAGCTTCGGAATGGTCGAAAGAGAAGATAGAATTCAGCAAACTTTGCGCGAAGCACTCAAGAAATGACTGACGTAACTCGCAAGTGTGCTAAAGTAGCGCGGAAATCCCGAAGTGAATGAATTCGCTTCGGACGCGACATGGCCCAGCAGCCAAGGCCAGTGAAGTGTGATAACCGAGGACAGACTGAGCTCAGATGATCTGAAGAGCCAGAACTGAGGCATGTATTGAAGCGGACTGCATCGAATTCACATAAGCGGGACTTGAAAGCTGGTGTGGAAGATGCAGGCGATGTCGAAAGAACCATCGATGGGCGTGCAAATGACGGTCTCTTCCTAAGGAGGTGTATGCCTACGGCCACGAAGATCAATGCAGCCGTGCTTCCCATGGAAAAATGCAGACAGCCGGTGGATTGTCCTCACGTGAAGACATTCATCGACAATCGCAGGATATGGCTGGCGGCCGTGGACAACGGAACTCGGCGGTGCAGAAGCTCAACTGGTGTTGTTGGCAGATTGGGACGACCAAACCTAGTCATTCGGAAGAAGGTCGTTCAGTCTTTGGAGAAGATGAAAGGAGTGTTTTGTGCGGCAGCATCAGCGGGCTTCGTAAACGAGCGGTCCGTGGCAAATTCTCGAGCAAATGACCGGGCAGATCTGGCAGGAGCACGGACTGGAATCCGAGACTTCCAGGTTCGTTCGCATGACCCAAACGTGCCTGACGTGATTTCCACGGTCCCCAGATTGAGATGTGCCGTTGCCGTCGCAGCCTCATGCAGCAGTCCCTTACCCTCCAGCACACGTGAAGAGGTCGAAATGGATGGAGCTTGAAGTGTGACACCAGAACACCCGGAGATTGGCAGATCCAAGGGTAAGGGATCTGTTTGATATTTCCAGCAAAGTGCCGTGCATGATGACGCTGCCTTGAGAGTAAGATGGATGCCCTCATGCCTAAAAGAAGATCTGACCATTCTTTGGCTGCTCCACGAAAGTGCTGTTATTCAAGAGCTCTTGAACAAGGCCAAGCAAGTGTGTAGAAGAGCAAGTAGTCGAGTAAGTTGGACATCTGCCAACTGTCAAACGGACCCCAACTTCCCAAGCAGGGAAAATGGTGCAGAGGTGCGGGAAGTGATGATTGAAAGGGAAGGGCTTGTCGAACCTTGCTGACGGCCTCTGCTACGGCTAGTTTTAATTGGACGGCCAAATATAACTGTTTGGGATCATCTCGCGGTTTGCTGCTTCAACCGCGATTATTATTCATGATGCTGCGAACTTGAGAAGAAGTCCAGACAAGTTACAACCACAGCACACGAATCGACACCGAATTCATCATCAAATCGTTGGTCTTCGGCCGGAGATCAGACGTTCGAAAAGCAATCGCCGCATCTCCGTCTACATCCAATCGTAACATTAAACCATGTTTATCGCTGGTCGACCAAAAAGGTGTTCTAAATTCAATGTGGTTAGCGACGTTCTCGCGGAGCCGGATCACATTAACCTTGTTGTTGCCTTGGCATCTTACACTATCGTACGCTTGCTTAATGTAGTGTGCCGGTAGATAGCGTATCGCGCGTCGCGTCGCCCTTATAGTGTTGTTTATAGCGTTGTTTATAGCGGCGTATATTTATAGTCGTCGCCGCCCTTACTATAGATCCGCTCCTCCTATAACGCGACGCTCTACGGTAGAAGTAGATGCTAACTATTATGTTATTAACCGTCCTCGGTAAATAAGAAGAGCTAGAGTTAGTAGAAGTATAGTATAGTACAAGGGCTCCTCGAATAGCCGGAGACTAGATTAGCTATAAATACCTATACTTCGAGTAGAATATAGACCTCGAGTAGGACAATAATATACGGCTAGAGACTCGGTTTACTAAGGAACAACTGCTAAGGCTAGTACTATTGCTCCTTAGCTATAAACAACTACGATTCCGGAGCGACGCTAAGGGAAGGTTCTATTACGTAGTAACACTATTGCAAGCTCTACATCTTATATACTATCGCTTGTCGTATCTAGGAAGGTATTATAGCCTTAGA